>JACCKW010000040.1:0-83784 GCA_013623355.1 Fusarium bactridioides | reverse complement strand
AAGGAGGTAATAAGGAATTAGGCTAGATTAAATTATAAAGGGTAGTAACCCTAGATAACTGCAGGCAGCTTAATAAGACTCTAATTCAGAGGGGCTATCTTACAAGCATATATAGGCATTTTAGACGGTATAGTCCTAGGTATGCTGAATACAAACATCGAATCGTCAACAAATGGTATCACTCTATCTGCACTAAGCCAAATCCACTTCTCCGTTGACTCCAAGACTTTACTGTTTATCCTCAGCTCGGCACCTCAACTGCTCCAAAGTTGATACTCCCAGTACTACCCAACTCATTCAACCAACCCTCCACATCAGAACTCACACCAAGAGCAAACTCCTCCTCAACAACCCCAACCTGCCACGTATTCGTCACGACTAAATCCCCGCCCTGAGCAGAAATGACACTGAATGTCAACGCCGACCCAAATGTCGGCGCAGTCTGAGTGAAAGTCGCACTCTCAATAGCCCAGCTACCCTCAGTTTTCCCCTGTATAACACCAAGATTGCTTATCTCCCATGAATACGATCGCGTTTTGCCGTGGTCCTTGACGAAAGACTGCCAGTCCTTCACAAACTTGGCCAGTCCGATATGATCATTCTTGGTACCCAAGTCCAGCTTGGCAGATAGACCGTCCCGTATCGCTTTCGCGCACGACCAGGCCGTCGTTTCTAGATTTGCGCTCATATTTGGCTTGATTTGAGCCTCGTTGATCTGTTCCCGAACCTTGGCAACGAGTTCCTCATCAAACGTAAACGGCCAGTATGCGACGCTATTGATGGCAGTCTTGTTCATGTCGATGCTCGGATGGCCCGGCTTCTGAAACTGTCTCAGACAAACAGGTGTACCGCATAAGAACGCAGAAGCCTTGATCTCCGCTAGTCTCGTTGCCATCGATACCGCGATGAGCGAGTGCATCAGTCCTGTCAAAGTCGTGCCGTGTTCACGACACGCGCCAAGTACAGGCTTTAGTGCTTTTTTCGTGACTTTCGTGGCCACCATGCTCGTCGTGGAAGGTTCTGTCGGTATTGGTGCCCATGTCGCCATGTGAGGTAGTTCTTTCGCCTTCATCGAGGCGATAATATCCCTCCCGAACTCACCAACGATGAAATGCAGGGAGACGGGTAGTTTGATCAAGCGGTGTAATGGAGGCGTGAGTTCCGTGTTCGGGACCTCGAAGATGCGGTCTCTGAGAATCACGGCGTCGTCGTCTGGTGTGTTGAGACAAGCAAAGAGGCTGTCTTGAAAGACCTTTCCGCTCTTCCCATCTGCCGTGGTATGCTCCCAAGCAAAGACAATATCGATAAAGTTGGACTCGACTAGTCTGAGTACAGTCGCTCTCCAACCGGGTTGGGTCTCGAGATTAGTATAGGGCTCATTGACTTGCCATTCCAAGATAGCATGAAGAACTGATTCGTACTCATCTTGATCAAAGACCGTCCGCCATTCTATGTGATTATTCAAGTCGATCTGATCAAGTCGTACCCAGTATTGCTTCTTAGAATCCCCATTGATTCGCCCAACCGTGAACAGCGGATGCCTGAGAATAGCACGGGCGAAGGCATTCTCAACAATGACTCGGAATGTTGCAGCATCCGAGGTAAGGAGTGCTTCGGGAATGCGATAACGACATGATATCGCACAGCCAATGATTGCCCCTAACGAATAATGAGCGGCTTGGAGGTGTTCACTGGAAGATGTTAGCTCTACTACTAAGACTGCGGGACGAGGTAGTACTCACACAGGGCTGAGCTTCCTCAAGACCTTGTCCTTGCCGTTGAGGCTCCTGGCGCTCTTCTTACTACGAAGGCGGTCGATCATGTTTGACGACATGGTGCATATGTAGCACTCGGATGTAGGAGGAAAGTCAAAGTCTGTACGGGTCAGCGAGTTAAGCTCTTCAACTATAAAGCTTTAGAAGCATGGACATGACAATTTTATAGTAAAGTTTATTAAAATAGAATAGTCTCCCACTGTCAGATGGTGACACGCTCGGTTGGCTTCAAGGTGAACTGACAGGGTTGTTTAGCCAATCAGCTAATCCTGTTCCGTTGGTCGTCGTGACCCTTGTTCGTGACGGTGACGCTAGCGTGGTCATGATTGGGTTGATTCATTCTGTCGGGCGTCCGCGGGCACAAGGTCCAGGCGCGTTTCGGCACCTTTGATTGAGGCTCAGGGCGTCGCTTTACCCTACAAGGCTACTGTACGCATCGTTCGCACTCGGATAAAGTTGCCTAGAGTGTTTCAGGGGTTTGCTCGATCAGTTCATCTGAACATATCGTATTACCAAAGCTGATTGGTGGACCCAAGCTTCCGTCATTGACCTGGTTGATAAGAATATCTACAATTATAGTTTGGTCAGACCAATAATACAGCTCAACTACGAACATCAAGACGCGTCCGATTACAAGTCATGTTCTTGTCCCTGAAAGTAAGCAGATGTGTCAATATTGAGGCTGGCGTTGACTTTGGTAGGGGTAGGGCTTCTGCTTGAAATTCCGGCGGCCGCAGACCCGCGGGCCGGCTCCGATCACTAGCGTCAGCCGTACAAGGTTTAAGCACGAATGATATAAACTGACAAGCCGCACAGGGGGACAGGCCCTGTTCTCTCAAGCTCAAAGATTGATGCTCAACGTTTCATGCCCAGTCGGAGACTTCCCCGTGGCAGCATGTACTGTCAGTGATCATGCCCATGTACACAGTCGCTTGTTCAAGTCGGATCCACTGACGTTACAGTGTCTGCATACAGAGCTCATGAAACTCTAAGCTCTCTGTGCTTTGAGCGTAATAGAAGTTGTTTTGCTCAAATTGTCCTTCATATGTAGATCGAGCAGTATACTGGCCTAGCAGTAAAGGAGAAATCGTTGAGGAGAAGAAGCAGAAGGAAGAGTAGGCCACGATATACCGAACATTAACGTGACAGAAGATAGGTATTAGGAAGAATGGAATGGTTGGTTCCTTAGTATAGGAATCGCCTGATGTATTGTCCGGTGGTGGCAGAAAGTGAATCGCGGGCATAGACTTTTAACGCTAAGAGTCACGAACAGTCAGCATTTCGGACATTCATTGCGATGGCAATACGTGAGTATGTGCCAATGCGCAATCGTGATTGAAGTCCCTCCCACAGTCCGTAGAAAGTGAACGCCATTTTGGTGTGCATAAAACACATATGACTGTCCACCGATTGACGCTTCATCGAACATCAATCCGCAAGGACAATACACGAATTCCCACGAGAAGAAACAAGACCCTGGCGGCTTACAACCATACAGTGATCATGTGCCGACCGAATGAGACTATCAGGATATGCCGTTGCAAATACAAGGAGACGGAAAAGCGATGGGAACGTTGCCACCTAGCCAACCAGCTCAGATTAGAAAACAGAGACTTGGGTACTTGCCCTCATCTCAAGAAGGTCAAACGTACATTGCAGGGATATAAGTGCATGGAATGCCAATATGCAGACTTGGAGAGAGAGAAACACTGAGGACTCGACCAGAGCGGTATACGGCAAGTAAAGGCGCAGGATTTGCCAAGTGCCGGAAGTCTCGCTGTTTACAAAGAGGTACTTTCAAAAAACAAAGAATCGCAAGGTTTAATAAAGACCTTTCAACTCTCAACGCCTGCAAGATCTACATGACCTAATCTTTCGCGATTAACGTGACTTACAAAGCATTAAGTGTAAGCTTATTTAAAAAGAATAGCCCGCCGGTAGGCATATACAGGCCACGAGGGCCGTGGATTACAAAAGGAGTTTCACTATGAAACGTGAACACACAGGTCTGATTTAATGTTATTAGCTTGTGTAAGTTGGTTCGATGGGCTAAGTACAGTGAGTGATGCTTCGGTCACCCGAACTGTCAACACGATTAATGCAGCTACCGTACCTTAACAGCAGTGAAGCAAGCCTGAAAGGCAGTGATTGAAAGAATTAATTAATGTATTACTTGCGTCATATTCACAAGAGTATTGCTTTAATTCAAGACATTTAGTGGCTCATATCTTAGATCTCAACCAAGTATGCTATGGAACATCTGAATTTATTTGTGATTCACTTGTTTGTCATGTCTTAGTAGTGCAGCAACTGTTTAGCAGATGCTCAACTACGCAATCCCGCCTCATCTCACGAGTACATCCAGACTTGGAGTTGGGACACCGCACACGCAAGCATCCAATCACATCCATAACGTCCCTGGCAAGCCGTATTCTGTTTGCTTGGATCCTCCTTCTGTCCAGGGGACAGCACTGACATGTCCTGTGATGTCTTTGTATACACTCCAGACAGAATAGATGTGCGCAGGGTGTGATGACCGGAGTCACAAAAATTCCGATACATATCGGACAGACGAGCCGATCCTTGATATCGCTCGTGTATTCAAGGCTGCCAAAGTCTACAAGATTTATTACATCTTGTTGTGTTATACAGTGGCGCTTTGCCTCACGAGAAACAAGAGACTCCACAGGCCATTCTGCAGTAGCTGGTTGAGCTGGACGTGTCAGCTGCGGGGTGCGGGTGCCACGTTTATTTTCTTTTCTCCTTACAAATTGGTCCCCAGTGAACGGTTGTGTTCTCGGCAGCGCTGAATATGTCGTGAATCAAGAGGTTGGTGTTACGCCGAGGCCTTTGCTGTTGGTGACCTGGCATATCTGCCTACTGGACGCGCCTAATAAATGAGGGGAAGATAAATCGTCATTTGAAGAATGCCATGTGGTATAATCGGTATGTCATGAATTTTGGGACGGAAATGTGAAAATTGGGTTTGATCTTATGGACGGATTCGGGGATCGGCAGGGTCACATGTGCCATGCCCATGTTGGAAAAAGAGAGTCAGGGGCATGTGGGGATCTATCACCGAAACGACCCTGGGTTACATCATTATGAGCGCTGCATTACAGCCATAATCTGTCATCTGTTTCGGGTATGATCAACTTGTTTTATTTCCCCCGAAGCTGCCAACTTCCGTTAAGCATGCTATACAAGTAGATTACAGCGTGAACAAAGAACGGAGCTGGCTATTGTTCCAAAGCAGCACCAGTTAGCTCGACTGTTAGTTCCGATTTTATATTTAAGAACAAGACATGCCTGGATCTATGCCTCTGATGCTTAGGTTGTACTCTAGTGTTACAGTGCGAACTAAGGTACGTACGTTGTCGCTTATTCCCGCTGCCAACTGCAAAGCTTAGCGATTTTGAACCCTGAGAACCTGCTGGTCCAATGCGTGAAGAGAACAGGAATCACTGCGGAGCAATAATTATTGGCTGCTTCAGATTGACACCAGGACTATCCTTACGTACGTACGCTACTGCGGATGGCGCAAAGCCCAACATGTCCCACTAAGGCCAGGGGGCTCGACCTGTAATATCCGTCGTCCCTCTCCGAGACCTGGGCGTATGTATGTCTCTCTCTCTCTCTCTCTCTCTCTCTCTCTCTCTCTCTCTCTCCTCATTTACATAAACCTAGAGACACACACGCATGCTGCACACATGGAGGTGACATCATACAAGACGAGTTGGGTTTGTGCAAGTACGGATATTGGACCCTGCCGCTACCTCGATAACCGCCGTCAAATTAGATAAACACTGCTCGATTCCCAGATCTCTCTCCGTCCCTCAAGATCGCTACACAATTCACATAATGTGCCATTCCCCCTTATCAACCACTATGCCATTTCCCTTTCCATTGAGTGAGCCAATAGATGCGACTATTCGATGTACACGCCCTCGTTGTCAGCAAAGACGTGCATCCCGCACACGAGCCAAATCCTCATCCACATCTCCCCCAAGAAGATCAAAACATGACCGTTCACGCAAAAAGGTAAGGGGCATTCACCAAACTTAAATACCTATACTTACTATGCCAGTGCACCAATCGATTATCGGAATGCGTTGGCCATCCACTCGGCAATGTCACTGTATTCCAGACATCAGCCATAGCGTCGGCCTTGACGAATGAGACCGAATCCCCTCATGGCAAATGCCATACCGACGCGCCATGCTATATACCTGGAGACCATGAATCATTGCATAGCAAGTTACACACAGACAAGGCTATGTGCAAGCCAACAGGTCTGGGAGTATCGTACAAGAAGCCTAGACCCCAAAGCCATCCGCCAAAGCACCAACACAACCAACGAAAGAATCTGCGGCTCTGGGAGATGAAAATTTCCCAGCCGATCAACAACAGGTCATGCAAGTCCTGCCAGATTGGGAACACACCGCGATGGCGCCAGGGTCCGGCAGGACCCCGAACGCTGTGTAATTTCTGCGGTCTAATGTATGCGAAGCGACAACAGAAACATGCCGATGCACCATCTAGTCACTGCTTTAGCTCTGACTAGCCTTCCCAAGCGCCCAGTAAAGATTTCCGCTTAATAATGACCTCCCGGCGACTGCTCACGACTAATTGAATGCTTTGGCTTAGGCCGGCTTGTTTATGATATCACTAGGGAGCAAAAAGCGAAGCAATGGAAAAAGGAATTTCAGGTTTCTTTACAAATATGAGTTCTCAAAAGGCGACAATGTAATATATCAAGGTCAAACACCAAGTGCTGTGCCTGTGAAGTGATTGTGTTGTTGCATGTCTCGAATTTAGGCACCAACCCAAAGGTAAACCGGAATACAGAGCGTTACATATTCAAGGGTTTAGGGGTCCAAGGGGTCCGAGGGTCCATGGCATCTCAGGGTCTCAGCAAAAGACACTAGACAGGGATATACGGAGTGTAGTCCCCGTCAACCAACCAGACGAGCAGTAGAAAGCGGAGAGGCCCCGACGGAACTTCAGGACCCCCATCTCCTTTTCGAATGCATGAGTTGAGAATGACGAAATCGCTTGTTTTTGTGGCTTACTTTGTCTTAGCCTGGCAGGGGGAAAGAAATTCCGGATTCTCTTCCTTGTGCAACACTGTACGTAAGAAGGTAGCGCTGCGTGCGGAACAGGTCACATTTCTGGTCTTACGGTGCAGCGTTTGTTTTTGGACAGCCAAATTCCACCAGGAAAAAGAACCTCGGCGGTTAAAAAAAAACGGCTTGTGATTACCCGGCCCGTGTGGCGAATGCCATTCGTAAGGTCAATCCATGATTGAGGTAACATCGAATGGCATTTCCATCGGTTGACCATGGGCATGATCGGTGAAACGGGCGGGAGCACCCAGAAGCTCCCGGGGACATAATGTTCTAGACCGTCAAAGACTTTGGGATCTAGAACTCTTTGTCTATCCTTTCTGGTATAGTGCATCTCTGTCAGCGGCCAATAATCTCTTGTCGTGTCCCCTCTTAGCTTCGCGTCGCGGTGGCGACACAGAGGCCCAACGTTAATGGGCGGGGGCTTTATCGTTGATCCTTTTTACCTGGGCTTCTCCTCCCCAAGCTTGATAATACATACCTATCGTCAGGCGACAGAAAATGCCGGATGCCAGGGATGTACCAATGTCTGAGGACAGGCGCGAGAATGAGACCTCTAGGTACGTTTTGTCAGAGAAACCATATGCTGCTGTCTGAAATGAGCTACTCACCATGGTTCCACAGATACGATGAGTTGCTGCGCGCAACGTGTAGGCCCTTCAGTCAGATCAGCGCTACCAAACCCGAAAAGTCACCAGATTCCGTCCTCACTAGTCTCGCTCAGTTAGCAACTTGTCAGACCAACACTGAGCGCTCATTTGTATCTCTATTTGACGAGGTGAGGCAGTACATAGTCGCCGAAGCAACACCCTCCACGTCGCTACTAAACAGCTCATCCAACGGCGACGATGATCTCTTGCTCTGCGGGACCTACATCCCCCGTGCCGACGGGGCCTGTCACTATGCTTTGCGCGCTACAGAGGAGGCTCTGAATGCATCTTCCTCGCAAGAGCTGCCGATAATCGTTGTTCAAGACTTGGCTGTAGACCCGAGATTTGCTGCGAGTCCAAATTGTCGTCCAGGCAGCTTCGCCAGGTTCTACGCCTCTGTACCAATACGGTCTCCTCGGGGCATTAACATCGGTGTCTTGTGCGTCATGAGCTCTACGCCTGGTGGTGACTGGGAGGATAAACACTCGAATTTCATGCGGGGATTGTCGCAAACCATCATGGATCACCTCGAGGGTAACCGGATCAAGCATTCCCTCAAACGCAGCACGGCGATGAGCCTCGGGCTACAGAGATTCACTGAGAGGGGGTTGAATTCCACAGTTCAGGAATCGCATTTCGGATCAGAACTTAACGCACGCGGAACCCCAACGCAACACGACAATGAAAATATCTCATCTACGCAGTCTGTTCCCTTGGAGATCCCGAAATACCAACGCAAGGATCACACGTCCTCAAATCCATTTCTTATCGCCGCCACCATCATCAAAGAAGCTCTCCCTGCTGATGACTGCGCTTTTTTCAGCGGAGATTCTCTAGGCCTTCATTTAGTCCACTCACCAGAAACAGAAACTCAGTACGACTTCTCCCTCGATGCCTCTAGCCTAAGTGCAGGCGTCTACAGCAGTGCAGGCGTCAACGATACCCCCACTGCTGACAAATTCCAACCCTCTTGCCAATTGCTTGGATTCTCCAATAGCCTTGGCTCCAACTTCACAGAGGACGCCAATAACATTTCACAAGTATTTCTGTCTCACATGCTTCAACAATATCCCGAAGGCTGCATATTCGACTTTGATACACAAGGGTCATTCACTCGTGATATGAAACGCTTTGCCTCAGATTCAGAAGAACAACCATTACCACCGATCGCCTTTTCCAGAAACGAACAACATAGCTACGAACAACGGGAACTGCGAAGGGCTTTTGACGGAGCCCGGTATGTTGCATTCATACCTATATGGGACCCTCTGAAAGGCCTGGTTTCCACCGGCGGCTTTGCGTGGTCAAAAGCACCACGGCGTGAATCCGACAGAGACAGCGAACTGCCATTCTTCAGGGCCCTCGGAATATTGGCGGCGTCCGAGGCTTTTCAAATAGAAACACTGGCAGCCGACAAGGCCAAGTCAGACGTTCTGGGCTCGATATCCCACGAACTGCGATCTCCACTTCACGGAATCACCCTTGGCCTTGAACTGCTAAACGACTCTGGCTTAGGTGCAGCACAGCAGAACATAGCTCACTTGATCGGCACATGCTGCCGTACCCTGCTTGAAACGACAGAGCATCTTCTGGATTTCACAAAGGTCAATCAATTGGTGGGGTCAGATACGATAACCGACGGCCGTTCGGAGGGATCCACGATCAGCACTGCGCCCTCGAATCGGGAGCAGATCATGAACAAAACCGTTCACCTGGACCAGATCGCCGAAGATGTAGTTGAGAGCGTTTATGCTGGCCATAGCTATCAGCACGCAGCGATCGCTCATATCTTCAATCCTTCCAATAGCCGAACGAGTGCCGACGTCAGCGCCATTCGGCGGATGGATTCGATAGAAGCCGCAGAGGCACAAGCCATCAACCAGAGGAACCGACCACAAGATGGTGTCGTTTCCGTGTTTTTACTCTACGATCCGACGCTCTCCTGGAGCTTCCAAACCAAGGCCGGTGCGATTCGCCGGATTGTTATGAACCTCTTCGGAAACTCACTCAAGTATACTTCCCAAGGCTTCATAAAGATTACGATGGCTCAATCGCAACCAGAAGATGCAATAGGAGGACAACGCATGGTCGAACTGGTGGTTGAAGATACAGGGCGTGGAATCAGCGAGGACTTTCTTCGCAATAATATCTTCAAACCTTTCTCTCAAGAGGATCAATTATCCAGTGGGACGGGGTTGGGGCTCAGTTTCGTTCAGAGAATGACATATCAACTTGGCGGCACAATATCCATCAGTAGTCAAGTAGACGTGGGCACCAAAGTCACAGTGTCGATACCCATGCTGCAAGGCACAAGCTCTCCAGGATCTGAATCTGCGGTCTACTCACACAGCCCCTGCCACGGTCTACGCGCCAGACTGACAGATCTGCTTCCAAATCACGATGACGCTCTTCAGCATGAGTCTGTGACTTGCCAAGCATTGATGAATGAGCTTTGCTTTGAGCATCTCGGCATGGTATCGGACGCGTTACCAGAGGTGGAGCGGTTAGCTCCAGATGTCATTGTCGTGCAGGACACCTCAACGAGAAAGATTTCAGAACTAGCGCAGTCATGGCCAGACGAACCGGTGTTGGTGGTTTGCAACAATGCACTTGTCGTTCAAAGATATGAGTCAGCACACGTATTAACTGGACACACCAGATTATGTGACTATATCGCGCAACCGTGAGTAATGTTTGTTTACACAATGCTCACCTTTACTAACCCGTTTCAAGCCTTACTCCGAACAAGCTGGGAAGGGCAGTCTCAAGAGCCATCACCCTCTGGGCTGAGAGGGAAGACAGTCCACACAGCACAGGAACAATACCACTTCCCACGCCCTCAGACACCGTATCATGCAGCCAACCACCGACCCCCGCCATAGAGAGCCCTCTGGGTGGCCTCATCCCAGCCCAAGACTACTTCCAGACCCCACAGTTCCTCTTGGTAGAAGACAATCCCATAAACCTCAAGATGCTAACTCATTTCATGAGGAAACTCCAAAAGCCCTACCGCACCGCAGTAAACGGGCAGGAAGCGGTAAATGTGTATAAAGAGATGCCGGGGCAATCCAAATATGTACTCATGGACATATCAATGCCTATAATGGACGGCTTAGAAGCCACGCGTCAGATACGAGCGTTTGAGCGATACAGCGGAATAGCTACATCCAAGATCTTGGCTATCACGGGGCTTGGGTCTGAGAGTACGCAGGAGGAAGCAACCAGAAGTGGTGTTGATGTTTTTATCACGAAGCCTGTCAAGTTGCGCGAGCTTGAAGTAGTTATTAATAGTTGAGGTGGTGATTTGAGAGACAGGTGACATTTATAGGAATTTGGCTGGACTAATTCGACTAGAGAGTGGTGGGCAAGAGACGACTGTTGATACCAGTGCCTTGCAAGGACTAGGGACCGAGCACATGGGGCTGAGATAAATGACTTCAAGGATCGCAGGAAGGTAACAAGGCTTTAACTGTGTAATGAAACCCTAGCCGTGTTGTAGATATAGCTTGTCTTTCCGTAAGGCCTTACAGATATAATGCATATTCTATTACGCAGGCTAGCTCATATAGATATCATACTAATATTTATAAGTAATCGATAGAAGAACTGCAAGTAAGGGGCAGAGTTTCCCTTGTGAAAGATAGCTTCCTATTACCAGAGACATACCCCTAAGTCACACAAGGGCTCATAACCCTTGATGCCAGTCCATTCTAACTCACAGGTCAAAGTATGTAACGAAGTCTCAAGGGTCAGCTTGATCACTGAAACATGGACCTGCAAGCTCCTTTAACGGAAGCCATCCTCCGTTGAGCATATTTCGTTCTTAGGGCACACAGAAAAGAAATGACAAACTACATTGACAGGGGAAACATAGTTCTGATCCTGTGACGCAGGAAATCATAAGCCTCTTACGACGGTAGCTCAAGCCATGCTGATCGATGACCTTGCAAAGAGCATACCGCTGGAAATCTGAACATACTTGACCGATAAGCAGACCTCTATCAAGCTATCTATAGAGATGCTGATGCTTACGCTTAAGCCGGTTCATTTGACTGGTATGGAATTTCAACACACTCCTAGAGGATACTGAACAAGCCAGATGCAATGTGTGACCAAGAGAGGTAGAAGACAAGCTAGACGACAGGGCCAAAAACAGCACCCGTACCAAAGTCCTCAACGTCCCTACAGAATCAATGTTGTGTGTATCAATAGATGAAAATTTTGAAGTTACGGTGAAGTGGAAGTTCAATTCCGACATCTCTAGTACGGAATCACGATGTCAAAACAACCCGGCAGTGATAACCCCACCGTAGTACCTTGTCGGCAGTTGCTCCAGAGGCTACACGAATTCTCACATGCTACCTATGATATCAAGAAGCAGGACGGGTATCTTTAGTACAACATCGGTAGAAAGTACCACTGAAGTCTGCTGAGGTGACCAAAGACGTGGTCCGTCAAGACCGCCGGGGGAGACAGGATTCCGAGTGCTGCGAGGATACTGGAGATGGGGCGTGTGTGCATCATGTTGTTATGGTTATTTGTAAGTAGTGGATTCAATTGCTTCCAAGGAGAGCTACAGAGACTATCTCTCCGTGCTCTTGAGTCCCAACCGCGGTGCATTCTGTCACATACGACCATACCTGCAGTAGAATACGGGATCCCGTCCGCTCTCCCATAGTCAAGCCTGCAAGGGGCGGATTAGTAGTTGGGTCGGTGACGACCAGCGAATCCCCGCTGTTGTATGTTTTTTGCCCTCTTTTACGATTTGAACTGCCCTTATTTTGCCTGTTCTGTAGGTTGTAGAAGATGTGTTGGGGCTGGCTGATGATCTGGGCTGTTGGGCTGATTGGGGGGGCGAAGTCGGACGGACATACTGGGTGGAGAGACTGCCCGGGACTTGTTTGTGAAACTATAGTGCTACTAAAAAGATCTTCAAATAAAGTGATGTAGCCTTCTCAGTGCCTGTTTGGTTGTAAGGTGTTCCTGGTGAGGTCAAGTGAACGGCCACCGATGAAGGACCCCCACTCTCAACCGGATGGAACATTTCACCCTGTCGCCACATCACTTCAATTGTCTTCTTGTCTAAGCTTGAAGTGAGCCCAATGCAAAATCACGGGGAATCGTAAATGAATCAAGAGTTGGTGTTCACTCAATTGAAGTTGGCAAACCTAATCTTCGCTACAGGGAATGCCGAACTTGACATATCCTAGATGTCTTTCTTGTCCAAAGCCAACGTATACCGCCAAGTAACTCAAGCAAAATGCATATAGTCCTCGTCGTTCTGTCTTCCTTTCTTGCAGTGTCCGTTCTTGCATCCCTCGCAGTAATCTTCTTCGTGAGGCGCCTTGGACTTGTCAGAGTATATGGGTCTCTCGACCTCAACCCCATTCCACTTCTTGATACGGTACGTGACTCTGTCGATATAAGTCTCTTCTTTGAGCTTCGGCTTGCTCAGGTTGTTGCATTCGACGCATCGCTGGTGGTACACGCGGACATTGTAGCGGTTGCGGGAGTACTCGCGGATCGTGATGGCAACGACCATGCTCTTCCAGCCGCGAGAGTCACATTTGTCGTTGTGGCATACGAACCGCCCGATGATGTTGGTGTCGTAAGTGCGGATAGTGCCAATATCCTCGTCCTTTTCGAAGAAGGTATAGTCGAGCTGATCTTCTTCAAGTTTGTCGGCGACTTGGTCGTGGAGATCAGGGAACATGGACCACGAGCGCGGCGGCTTCTTTGCTCTCTTGCCTGGCATGATGGGTCAATCGCTGGTTGTTTCTGGGTTGCGAGTTAGTTAGCACTCATGTCGCTTAGAAGATAAAGCTATACCGCGCGACTTACCTAGTACCAGTTGTCGTATTGAGATCGCCAGTAAGGTTGAGATGAGAAGTGAAGGAGGAGAATCTTGAGAGAGGGGAGAGAGGGGGAAGAGGAGAGAGGAGATGGAAAGGGAAAGGGAGGGGCACTGCACCTTGCATAAATGACGAAAGAGTAAACACCATGCACTGCCGCGCATCTGTTTGCCAGTGCCAACGCTAATCGCGGACACTTCCTACTGGCAAACAGTTGCAGCTCGGAAGAACTCGAAGCGCCACGTACTACTTACATCGACTCTCTGAGCGACCAAGTACTGCCTTGAAAAGCTCCCCGGTTAAACCATCATTAACTCAAGTGACATTCTAGTAAATACTGTTTGTCCCTAAACACGATTGGCAAAGAGCCCTTTTAAGAACTGCTTCTACTAGACACTGTTTGTTTCGAACTAGCAGCGCCTATTGGTGATTCAAGTTGTTGCGGTCGGCCTCCCGCGTCGACCACGTAACACGACTCTGGAAAGCGCAAACATACAGGGTTGCAGGAAGCATTTAGTTACTGATGTTCATTCGTTAATTTTCTGACCTTCTTCCCCTTTGTATTGTGTCTCGCCGTTACTTCGTGTGTAGGATGTCCAACTTCGTAACCCTTTTCCCCGTTCAGTCAAGGAACAGTAATGATCGCGCCAAGCAACCTTACAAGATCGGAAACCCTTGTCGGAAAACATTGGCTTCTAATCTTGCTTGGAACGATTTTGAGCTTCTTGTTTAGGAAATCTGGCCGCCAGGGTCACTTCACAGTCTCGGGGAATGTTATGGCCTCAAGGGCTGTTTCAACTGCCGGTTTTGCTGAAAGCCACCGCTATATAGAAGTCTACTTGGACATTTAATTTGGGGAGAATTTACAGCACAAATTTCACAGACATAGCCATTTATCCCATGGACGTGTAGGCGATCTGAACAGTATGGCCATAGTATTGCGATCCCCAATCAGCTCTTGGCTCGACACCATCTTTCTCATCGAGATAAGGCTCTTGGGCACAAGATCTGGTCAGATCACAAGCAGCCAAAGTAGGTGAGCTGTCAAGAGTAGCGCTTACTTGTTAGTCCCCGCTGATGCCTGCTCAGCCCTGCAACGAATTCATAAAACGCACAGCTTCCCCCACGACAAAACAATACTCCATCCTAAAAGGCGCAACACTCTTCAGCAGCCAAGAAAAGCAACATGGGCGCCACAATCTCGCAGTTCTGGGCCCCGTCCCCAATCACAGTTGGCTTGATAGGTCTTCGTTCAGCAGGAAAAACAACCATCGTGAATAAATTAAGCGGCAACTCAGAGTCGTTGACGCCATCCGTCGAGAGTGGGTCTCCTTTTGTCGGCAATTGAAGTTATAATACTGACATCAACAGCTGTCGAGATCACTCGCGTGTTTCAGGGAAACCAAGAGTTCAAACTCTTCGACTACGCTGGAAATCCGCACTGGAGACCTTGCTGGAGAAGTTTCATGTCCAGACTACAAGCCGTTGTGTTTGTAATCGACAGCACAGACAGGGATGCTCTACAGGAAGCAAAAATGGAATTGGTTTGGTTGTTGAAGGAAGATATGCTTGAGCAGCAGCCGTTTTTGGTACTTGCTAATAAGCAGGACGATCCGGTGAGAGAAGCATCTTGACAGGTGTCATCTTGTGAGCTGACGTGTGACAGAAAGCCATGAGCGTCGCAGAATTGACTAAATGTCTCGACATACAGCAATATCTTGACAGACCATTGAAATGCGTCAGTACTAGCCTCATATCGCACTTTCAACCTGATGCTAACGCGTAATTTACAGCGCGTTCAGCCTACGAGCGCCTTGACCGGGGAAGGGTTGGCTACTGGTCTAGAATGGGTACAAAACGTCTTGAGAAACCATCGCAACTGTCATATCTCACTTAGATAGTGTTACTGAGGATATTCCTTCAGTCTCATCATTCAGAGAACCACGATGCTTGATAACGCGTTATTCATACGCGACCGCGTTCGCTCCGGAACCACATTTCTCCGGGCCTGTCAGATGCATTAGTCAGCCAGCTTCGAAGATCAGCCCACCAAATGCCGCTGATGCCGACAAGCCTCATCAACACAAAAGCTTGTTTACAGTCTATCATTGATCGCCATTGACGTCGCAAAAATGGCCGAGCACCCTTCATTCACTCTCGCAGGTCTCCGTAAGTCACCCTACGGTCTCTCACTGTGATCTCTACCCCAATTGACCTTCTTCCATGCACAGTGGCCGCTGGCGGTACAGCTGGCTACATCCGAACTCGCTCAACACCTTCTCTCGTCGCTGGTGTAGGTCTTGGTGTCTCATACGCTTACGCTGGTACGTGCTCCTCTCCCTCGCCTGATCTCACGACTCACAAGGCGCAGGCTATCTCCTAAAGAACAACAAGGATTATGGATCTGAGCTTGCTCTCGCCAACAGTGTCCTCTTAACCGGCTCCGCTGTGCCTAGAATTATCAAGACTGGTGGCCGAGCTCCTGTGCCTCTTATTCTTGGTGCTGTGGGTGGACTCGCGACGTATTACTACCAGAAGAAGTTCCGTGAGTTTCGTTACGGTGTATAAGAACGCTGCGAATTGGTGGATCGATGGAGGAGCGGCAAAAGAACAATGTCTCAATGTAAAGTACTGTACGATATAGATAATCTATTCACTGGGATTACGTAGTCATGTAATATCTAAGAGACGATTGAACGTTGGCACAGAACAGAATTCATGATGCCCGCTGTGAATATTGAGCAATGTAACTCGGAATTACTAACAGACTCCTCCGATACGCTCCGTAAGCTCCGGAATGATCAAGGGCCTGTGTAACATGGGTATCACATCCTCATCCTTTAGGTAGAGCTTCGCCTGACCATGTTACTCATGATCCCAAGAGCATGCGTTCAGATGGCTACGGCCCCCTTCAGGGAGCAAGAAAACATCAGACCTTGATGTAGGATGTCAAAATAAATGTGATTGAGAGTCCAGTAAGCTGAGGCTAGACTTACCCCAGTAGTTTTATCGTTCGTGATTCGGGTCCTGAGATTTCTTTCCTCCCCGGCCCCCGCTAGCCAAAAATAGCTCAATTGTTCCCAGAACTCACACTAACCCAAACAAGAAGTTGTAAGTCTTGGCATTTCACCTCAGCTTAGTAACTCAGTAAAGGTTCTTCTCTCCGGTAGCTCGACTTCCTTGCTTTCTATCTCATGAATCATAAGAGCGTTACAAAGAAACAAAAAATGCCACGAGACTTTCAATTTGTCACCGTCTCTAACCCAGCTGAGCCTATCCCCCAGCATGTCCGGAGCTTAACTCACTCCCATGCAGTTCGCCAAAGACATGCCAAGGAGAGAAGACTACGAATACAGAAACACCAGGAAGACATGGCTAGAAACGCGGAGAGTACTTCTTTGAACAGGGTTCTTGGGTACAGCCGTGATCCATTTGCCGCTCTTCCGAAGCAACTCTTGTCTCATGAGACCTTCCTTCTCGACCATTGTACGTTCATCCCTTCGTTCATAGTCATCTACTAACAATACTTTAAAGATATCCGTGTCGTCGTTCCATATAACGTCAAGACATGTCGTCTTTTCAACCAGATGAACGATCATATAGGGCATGTAATGCGTGATTGGGTCGGGCTCGCCATCACAGACAGCGATCTTCTCTGCTCCATAATCCTCCTCGGCGCATGCCGTCACATCCTGAGCAACAATCCCAACTCCGGTTTAATGGAGGCCGCACTACAGTACAAGTACAACGGCCTCGAGGCACTACGCCATGCCGTTAGTGGCGCCTCACCGACTCTTAGCGCGGTGACTATTGCAAAAGCATGTGCTATGGCTTTAGATGAGGTAAGGTTCTTTGTGCTGCGTAGAAGTTTTGGCTGATATCTCAGTAGGTTAGCTTTGGTGAAGCTGTTGTTGCGAGACAGCATATTCAGGGTGTGTTTGCCATGATAGAAGCTGCTGAGGGTTCGCAGTGCCTTGATGGGACGGGACTGCTGAAGCGCATGTATCTTAGATTCCTTGAGATGCGAGAGAGTCCAGGGCTTCAGTTACCAAAGGGTATTGATTATACCAGCCACTGTTGGTGAGGCACAATAGAGCATATGGTTCAATTCCTTGCGTAAGCTTATGTCCGTAATACATATAATCACAAGATGTGCCTTTCTCTGTAATTCGTAATGTTATAAGTGTATAAGTGTCCACTTTGCCAAGCCTTATGACTTCCTTTTTAGGTAGAGAGTACCGAAACTTAGAATTTGCCAGCAACACATATTCGTTCAGGCCATTCACAGGATCATTTCTATTCTTTCGGCTTCGGTGAGACGGTTTCCCTCATTATGAAGCATCTTTTGGTTTGTAAGCTCGAGTGATGAGCCATGACATTCGACGATGTGTTTTGTCCCTCGTCGACTCTTGGAAAGCTATATATATCCATACGCTACTTGACCTCTTCCATCTCAAGCTCGTAGCTCACATAACCTTCTCATATTCAGTACATCAGTATTTCACCATGTCTTCACCTCCAACTGCTATCCCTACCGGCTCATGGGTCCTCGTCACCGGCGCTACAGGCTTTGTCGCCAGCCACGTTACCCGTCAACTTCTCCAGCGCGGCTACAAAGTCCGAGGCACAGTCCGTGACCAAACCAAAGCCCAGTGGCTCATAGATGATCACTTCAAGTCTTATGCCGACAGCGGCTCCTATGAGCTGGTCACTGTTCCTGACTTGTCGGCTGCTGGAGCTTTTGACGAGGTAGTGAAAGGTGTCTCGGCCGTAGCTCACATCGCAAGTGTTCTCGACTTTGATCCCAACCCCAACAACGTCGTTCCCCAGACTGTCGCAGGAGTAACCTCTGTCCTGGAAAGTGCATCCAAAGAATCTTCTGTTACGCGCTTTGTATTTACCAGCTCCATCGTCGCAGCTGTCTTCCCTACAGCTGACAAAGACAGTGTCGTCGACCGCAATTCATGGGATGAGTTCGCTGTCAAAGAGGCCTGGGCTCCGCCGCCTTACGAACCTTCGCGTGCAATGCTTGTGTACGCTGCAAGCAAGGTCGCAGCAGAACAAGCCTCACTTTGTGACCAACGTCGTCAGCCCATCTGGTATCTTGGGCGAGCCGCTGCACGAGAGACATGCCACTTCATACGGAAACTGGATCTATTCTCTCTTTATCGAGAAGAGGGAGATGATTGACACGTTCCAAACTGGTAGGTCCCATTTATCAGCCAATCCCCAACTATAAACTAATATTCAACTACTAAGCTTTCTTTGTTGATGTGCAAGATGTTGCCCTTATCCACGTCGCCGCCATTCTTGATCCCAAAGTCAAGGATGCGCGTCTTCAGACGTGGGGCCACAAAGCTCACTGGAACGATTTCTTGCCCATTCTGCGAGAGCTTCGACCGCAGAGGGAATTCATCCCTGACTATCCTGACAAATTTTACCTCAAGCTCTCAACTGATCAATCTGAATCTGTCGCTCTCTTGAAGACGTGGGCCGGGCAGGAAGCCTGGAAGCCACTTAGGCAGATTATCATTGAGGCCATCAACAACCCCTACTGGAAGACTGAGTAGAGTCTGAAGAGATGCCGTGTATTTACTTTAGGAAATGTACTTTCATAACAGACATAAACTTAAAATAGCTTGGGTGAAGAAACACAAAACGTTTCCATTAATCTTCAATATTCGCTTGTAACCGTCAAAGCTGTCAATCGTATGAAGAAAAATAAAATATTAATAAGCGGACATTAGAACAAATTATGCTATTGAATAATTCCTGTAGATAAATTAAAACTAAGAGCGGGATATTCTTATAGTCATAACACGAAGTGTTGGCATGAAGTGCCCATCAAGGTAGCCTGAGCAAAGAATCCGATAACTGCTATCGGGTAGGCTGACAGGGGCGACAGAATAAGACAGTTAGTAACACTAATCACTTGACGAGAAGACTAACCAAAAGTGCGTAAAATGGTTGTAGCGCTAACGTACCTTACGGCTTATCATGTACAACCAAGCTCGCATCAACCACAAGGGTACCGAGCCCACTGCGTCATCGATGATACAGTGCCATTGGGATCAATTAAACTCTACGGAGTACAGAGGCTAGAGAGGGATTTACCGGTTACTCTAGAACCTTATCCATACTACAAGATGAAAGCTTCCAAAGCCTTGGGTCAGTTCTTCATCTGTCATCACATCAATTGCATTTGCACATGTTCTTTTGACCAAGTTGCAAATCGGGCATCCGAATCGTTGAATTGAAACCCCGCATTTGACAATGGAGCTAACGATGCCAACGCACAAACGAACGCACGAGCGCGCAACGGGCAGCGCCATTACTGGCAAGGAAGCCGATGGACTTTGCTGATGGTGTAGACTAGTCCAAGGTTCTGGTTCTCAGCCTTGGCTTCTCACCCACGCCCCGTTTTGCAGCCATGTCTCTCAACAGTGGCTTCACTCATCTACATCACCATATCAATTGATATCACCAAGACAGACCTACAAAACCACCGCCCAGCAACAGCCAAGCACGCATTCCCCCACCAAGCATCACAAGACATATCCCCCCATCCAACGTCATCCTCGGAAACAATAATAAACCCTTCGCTCCGTCGGACTCTGTCCCAACCCTTGCCTCAACCCCGCAACTGCAACGGAAAACCGGACCAATCTTACGGACTCTAGCTCCTCTAATTGGTCACGTCGGACAAGCTAATTCGTCCAGCCACCAAACACTCAGCGTCATGACTGCCAAACTAGGCTGTGAACTATCGAAATGGCATCTCCCAAGCCTTTTCCCAAACCATGTTTTTCTCTGGGGGGCACGGTTGGCGGAAGCCTCGGCTCAGCGGCATACGTAATGTGATGTGGAATTGAGTTAAAAAGACTGTAGCCCGCCATTGCTTGGAGGTTTAGACTGGCGGTCAATTACATCATACTTCCCAATGGCTCTTCATCGTGCCCTCACTGTCTTGCTAGGCCTTGCCGCTGCTGCTCAAGGCCATGTTTACAAGCGAGCTGTTTCTTCTGAACCTCTTCCACCCAGTCAAGATCCATGGTACACAGCTCCAGAAGGCTATGAGAATAAAGAGCCAGGCACTGTTCTTCGTCTACGCCCTGCACCGGGCAATTTGACCCGCATCACTGGAAACAGCTCCGCGACGTATAATATCCTGTACCGCACTACAGACAGCCAGTACAAGCCGACATGGGCCGTCACGACGCTCTTTGTGCCTAAGCTTGGGGCCAACAGCAGTGCTGCGACGCTGTTCAACCAGAGCGCTTTGCTCTCGTACCAAGTTCCCTACGATTCAGCAGATGTGGATGCTAGCCCCAGTTACGCAGTTTACTCCGCAGCTGGTGTCAGCAGTCTCGAGCTTTTTAACGCTGCTCTAGGTCTTGGCGTGTTTCTCAGCGTTCCTGACTACGAAGGCCCTCTTGCGTCGTTCACGGCAGGTGTCATCTCCGGCCATGCAACTCTTGACTCAATTCGTGCTATTCTCTCTCTCGGCCTTGGTCTGAACACAACGAACCCTCGCGTTGCGCTATGGGGATACTCTGGTGGCGCATTGGCGAGTGAATGGGCTTCTGAACTCGCTGTGCAGTATGCGCCTGACCTTGAAGACACAGTCGTTGGTGCTGCACTTGGTGGCTTAACACCCAATGTCACCGCTGTCTTGAATGCCATTTCCGGCAAAGACGCTGCTGGCCTTGCACCAAGCTCCATCCTCGGTTTGACTAGCCAGTATCCTGGCGTACAAAAGTACGTCCTCTCGCAGTTGAAGACCTCTGGAAAAAACAACAAGACTGCCTTCCTAGCTGCGGAGAACTACACCCTCGCTGAATCAGGCGCTAAATTTGCAGGAGTCGATATCTTCGATTTCTTCAAGGACGGCGACAAGCTATTCCGCGACCCTCGCGTTCAGAGCATCATCAACCGTGACGGAATAATGGGCTACCACGGTGTCCCCCAATGGCCCATCTTTGCGTACCAGGGCGTCCATGATGAGATCAGCCCTATTGTCAACACAGATAAGCTCATTGAGCGATATTGCGGTGTCGGCGCTAACATCTTGTATCAAAGAAACACAGTTGGCACGCATTCGCAGAACTTTGCGCTTAATGCTGCTACGGCTATTCAGTGGTTGGCTACTGTTTTGACTGGACAGTATGATAAGGCATACAAGACAGAGGGATGTACTGTCCAGAATGTCACGAGGAATAGTACTGCTCTTCCGTTGAGGAAGAGAGCTATGCCTATGAGGGTTTATGATTTGTGGTGATGGGCTATGACAAGTTATGATGTTCGGATCTGTTGTTGATATGACGGAGTTCTGGCGTAAGGTCGATTGGATGCTCTACATAATATCGTATAACATTCGATCAGTATATATTAATACTATTTTTAGTTTAGAACTCTCCAGGCTGTCAGTGAGTACTGTGACCGGGCTGCCTTATGGCGAAGAATCAACGGCTCTGTCATAATCTTGATATGCCCCCTTGCCAGGCATAAAACACCACAACAACCGCAAAAACCGCGAGGTAAGGTCCCAGGACTCCTATCGAATCCCTTATAATCTTCGCCATAAGCCGTTCCACATTCTCATCAAAATGTTTCCGATCATTAACTCTTGGAAACTCAACATCTGGTACATCCTTTCCCAGGAACTCACAAAGCGGTTCCCATCCATCACCAAGCGAATATTCCAGTCGTCTGTCCTCAGGCACAGCGTCCCGAACCATGCTATAGAAAGCCTCATAGCTATTTCTCGCAATATCGGGCGTAATGGCCGCCACAGTGTACTCATTCACAGAGAAGAAACCAGCGAAGATCTTTCTCATGGCATGGAAAGCCCGAAAGCGCAAAACGTGCCAACATAAGAACTTCTGAAGCCAAGTTGCCTCAAAGATAGTGATTAACATCTGAGAGTGGAAGGACGGCCACCATTCATCAAACCTGCGCTGGACAATGACCACTTTTGCATCGGGATACGCCTTGATGAGCTCCAAAGTAAAAGTCGACGCTACATCAGTGGCCACATCGTAGGCACCCCATAGACTATGCCATTCTTCCCTTGTGAATGGGGGACGTTGAATCTTGTGGGTGTAGTCTGGGAGATGGAGGAGGTGAGGAAAGGTAGCTTCCGCTGCTTGCTCGAGCTTCCCCCAGGGTTCGTGACATTCGTTGTGTAGAGCGTGATGGGATTTGTAGCCTAGGATACGGTATGCTGTTGCCATGGAGGCGGTTCCTGTGCGGTAAAAACCTGCGTGAATGATTTTTATGCCGTCTTTTAGCGGTTTGTCTTTCTCGGTGAGGGACGCTTTCTTGGTAAGGGACCCTTTCCCAGTAAGGGACAATTTATCGGTGAGGGACACTTTCTCGTTGAGGGACGCCATTTCGACCTGTTGAGAGGGATGGAGTTGAAGCTGAGTAATACACAGAGCGGAAGCAATGATGAGCCAAGTGGGTGAATACTGAAGACTACAGCGTGGCGTTAGATGAGCAGTGTAGCTAACAAGTAGTTAGGTGCATGCATGATTATGAATAAGCAATCGATTCTTGAACAGGCTTCAGAAATCTCACTTCCGTAGGAATGCATCCCCGACCGAATCCCCGTTTATATACCTCTTGGTCTCTTCCCCTTGCAACACCCCGAGGCTTGCAATAAGATTTATTAGTTATCGTGAAGGCTGATAGGTAAAAGCCTATATCGGTGAAAAAGACATCGTGTTGTCATTCATTACCCGTATTCGCAGCCTCAAGCTTAATCTTATGGCCACAATCACACCCATAATCCCTGCCCGAAACTTCAGCCAATGACTTACAAACCCCGTTTGAATGGACAGGCGTTCTTTGGAAGATTAAACCGTTTCCTAATGTTGTTTCCCCGCGATGTGTAATGCAGCGGCTCGGTCCCCAGACAAACAAGGGTTTCGGCATATCGTGTAAGAGTTCAATGACATTTCCTATCTCGTTGCCGTAGCAGTAGCACTTCATATTTACTCGAATCCTGGGAGATATCCTAAGTAGAATAGTGGTCTGAAATCTACAGAGTAGTATTTGGTACACTGATAATGGCTAGTCTGCTCTGTTTCTGATGATGTTGCACGGATATAAACAGCATCGGCAGTACGAGCCGAAGAGGCGTGGATCACACGATGTCTTGATTCTACAAGTCAAACGCCTTCAAAAAGGCTCAAAACCCATTAGATGAATATCCTCGTATAAACTGTTCCACGAAATCGCTGTGTGAATGGTTAGCGCCACATCGCTATCACGAGCTGGGACCGCTAGGTGAAGGACAAGGAATCTGAACATGACAAGTAACTACATGCAACTGCACCGTTCTAATTCATCATTCAGGTAACAGCTGACAACCAAAAATGTATGTTCGAAGTAATATTTATCCTTGAACATGAGGTAGTAGGATCTCGAGGCACTGTGATAAGGTTCAGAGGCTTCAGCCCCAAGGGCATAAAGGTGAAGAATAACAATAAACACAGATGGGCGCCCTCACTGTTACATAATATTTTTATTTTTGTTGGAAAGCTAGATATCCTAAAGACTGACTCCAGAGGTGTATAAATAAGTGCCGCCTGCTTCTCTTCCGTAAAGATGATCAGGCTCAAAGCACAGTACTCGAGGCACAGGGCTTGATATACATAAGATCTTGGCCGGGCTTGAAACCAGTACAATATGAGACTGTACATGCGTTCTATACCTGATTGTCTACGACTTTCTCTACGATTAGAAATGGAGGGAATGTTGAGTGATGTTCTCAGGTTGATGGAAGAACGAGACATTGGACCCAGTTGACTTCTGGGGCTGTTAGTGGCGTTAATCGGAAATCCTTTCCAATTCTTTCATGACCGCTTTACTGTCTCCTCCAGTCTTGTCCGCTCAATTCAATGCATCCATCAAAAGTCTTTATGGATATTCCACCGAAATCCCACGTCCATGGTTCCCTACGCTACCCCAAGTGGGTTAGCCTGCCGTTCTCACAAATGCTCCCATTGGCCTGTCCCAGATCACGACAGAGGCTACTAACATGGCGACATATTAACTTCTCGTTGCAAAAACAAACCCTTCACCAAAATCATGATGTCATGGATGTGATAAAGTGTCGGCAGTGGTTCGTTCTACGCGTCAACGTCAGGTTTGGGTCGTTTGGGGAAAATGCTCCGTTCGATGCATCTAGATTATGCATCCATCAGTGTACTCTATCTCCCCCGTGCATCGCTCTTAATTGTAGAAACGGTAACAGTTGATGCAGATCTTATCTGCGGTACTTTTGATCAGGTAGTGTTCTCCGCGGTTGTGGAAGTACCAGTATCAGCGTTGCATCGAAATGACAAGTTATAATGGATGAAACCTCATGAAGATCCGGACAAGGGACGTATGGTGCAATATTACTAGAGGCAGACATCATTCGCATCCCATTAGCATACTTAATGGACATGTCCCGCCCAAGTTTTCAGGCTCCTGGCACTCTATTCCGTCGAATCTCGAGACGCGGTTCTACACGATGGCCGCAGACCCAAAGAACGATTCGCCGCCGGACCTTAGCGATGAGGCTGGCACTATCGACTCGAGCTCGCCAATAAATGAGAAGGCACTGCTCCGTAAACTTGACTTGAAGCTTTTACCAGCAGTCGGGATCTTGTATCTGCTATCGTTCTTGGACCGCAGCAATGGTATGGACGATTGCAAGAGAACGGCGTGATATCAAGCTGACACAAACGGACAGTTGGCAATGCTCGTATTGAGGGAATGATTGATGATCTCCATATGTGTAAGATCAGCAGATATCTTTTTGCCAGGAAACTGGATTCTAACGTTTGACAGCGGGTAACGAGTATCTCACTGGCTTGACGCTGTACTTTATCGGTTATGTCCTCTTCGAGGTTCGTTGCTCATTACTGTCTCCGTGTATGCATCTGACAGTCCCAGATTCCCTGCAACATTATTCTCAAGCGAACTACGCCCCGGCTTTGGCTGCCAACGCTCACTGTGGCCTGGGGTATTGTGGCGACTCTTCTCGGTATCGTGCAGAACAAGACGGGTTTCTTCATCGCTCGATTCTTCCTGGGTGTAACTGAGAGCGGATTATTTCCTGGTGGGCTGACTCGTGAGGGCTGCTATCTGGAATGGTCGTATTGATGAGGAGTAGGTGTCGTGTACTATTTCTCGATGTGGTACAAACGTCGTGAGCGACAATATCGTATTTCGCTCTTTTTCAGCGCTGCATCACTAGCTGGAGCGTTTGGTGGCATCTTGGCATATGTAAGTCAATCTGCTTCATCCATGAAGCTGTACTGATGAGAACAGGGCATTGGTAAGATGGCAGGAGTCGTCTGGGATAATGGTTGGCGATGGATCTTCATCTTGGTGAGCCGTTACGCCAACATTCCCCAGGCCGAGCTAACGATAAGCAGGAAGGTATCGCGACAGTAATAGTCGCCGTCGCGGCATACTGGTTCATCGAGAACTATCCCGATACATCAAAGTTCCTCACAAAATCGGAGCGCTCCTTCATCCATGATCGCCTGCATGCTGACAGTGATGCCATTCGCGAAGAGAAGTTCAGCTGGGCTGCTGTTCGTGAGGCTTTCAGTGACCCAAGCTGCTGGCTCTACGGTCTGGGCTTTCACACCATGAGTCTACCACTGTACACTCTTTCGCTTTTTTTGGTAAGCCACCATGGTCTCGAATTAGAAGTCTCACTAACGGAATTAGCCCACCATTATCAAGGACCTCGGATACAAAGCAGCGGTCGCGCAGCTGCTGACAATCCCGCCATACGCTGTCGCATTCCTCACAACTCTCGGTGTCGCCATTGCCTCTGAGAAACTCGCCAAGCGCGCTGTCTTCATCGCCGGATCAGCTGGCGTCGCAGCAATTGGCTACATCATCCTTCTCGCCAACACGAACCCCACTGCAAGACCAGGAGTGTCATACGTCGGAACATTCTTCGCTGCAGCCGGAATCTACCCCGCCACTGCTCTCGTCCTCAGCTGGCCCGCCATAAACGTTTCTGGACAGACGAAGCGTGCTATTGCGAATGCTATGCAGATTAGTATTGGAAACCTTGGTGCAGTCATGGGAACGCAGCTGTATCGATCTGGCGATGGGCCGCGATTCGTGGTTGGACATTCTATGGCGCTGGGATATCTTGTTACTAATATTGTGGTCGTGAGCATACTTGGCTGGAGGTTGAAGAAGCAGAACGATGCTCGGGCGGCGGTGAGTGAGGAAATTAAGCACGTTGGAGAGGTGGAGGACTGGAGAGGTGACACTGATCCCCGTTGGAGGTTTGAATATTAATTCTAGCTGAGAGGCAGGATAATAACTTGGAACATGGCGGCTGTTGGCTTCAAGAAGGATTCGTGGCTGTAATAATGACCAGACAAAAAGTATGCGAATTGGCAGTACCAAATACCAACAACTATTAGTCGACTATAGTAATACCTCCTCTCCACCGAGCCACTCGTTCCACAGACTCTGCTACAGACTTGACGTTGCCCTCGCTCGAAGGCTAGCCCCAACCTTCCACAACAACAACGGCGCAGCCAACTCAAGCGCCAACTCGGCAAACGCCATAGCACCGTTACCCCATCCATACCCAAGAGCAGCATACATCTTTGGCGTGAAAAGTGGAAACAGGAAAGCAGCCAAACTGCGAGGAAACTGCTCCGCCGCGATAGCGCTCGACGTATGATCCGGATAAGCATCGATCATGTACGCTTGTAACGGCATACCAGAGATCTGCATACCGAAACAGGTAATGAACATGGCTAAATCAACCCATGCCCAATGAACTCTGAACTCAGCACACCAGCCGTAGATAATAAAGCCAATCGGTGCGATGAATGCGCCCATTGCCATGAGTGGGACTCTGTTCTCTGGTAAATGCTGACCATTGCGACGCTCGGTTCTGCGAAACCAGTAGTCCATCAATGGAGCACCAACTTGTGATGCTGCAAGTTCACCCAATGCACAAGAGATGTAGTGCAGACCACTTATCTCAACAGATTGCCCATATTGAGCGGTCCAGACCTCTGCGAAACTTGAGAGGACGATATATAAAAGACCATAGCCGATAGCAGAGATAACAGCTGCGACTTGGATAATGGGATGGAAGGCGAGAAGGCGAAGGGGACGGGTCATCGCTTGGGTCAGGACCTTTCTCAGCGTATGTCCCTCTTGCGTACGCTCAGTGTAGGTGTAATACGGCTGACCCGTCTCCTTGCGCAATTTCTTAGCCCGCTTCTTAAGAATTGCAGGGGCATATGTCTCGCGGAACGTGGTGAATGAGATAGCAGCCATTGCAACTTGGAACATGGAAGTAGACCAAAACATCCATCGCCAAGAAACCCGATCAGTCATGAAGCCTCCAATGACGGGGCCTCAAGTAAGGGTTAGTAACGTGATGCCCATAGGAAAGAGGGTTGGATTTACCGGTTGCGGCGCCGATGAGAGGAATGACAGAATACCATCCAAGAGACTTTCCACGCTGGTCAGGACGCCAGATATCGCCTAGAACACCACCTCCAAGAGCATAAATAGCACTTGCGCCAAAGCCAGCGAGGAATCGGGTGCCGATAAGCATCTCTTTCGAGTTAGCGAACCCGCACGCGAGATTCCATACGAGAAACCAAATATTGGAGACGTGAAGAATTGTCTTGCGTCCATAGACCTCAGACAAGGGACCAATGACAAGAGGGCCAAAGGCAGTTGCCAAAAGGTATATGCTCAGTGCCATGACGGATTGAGTCGCTGTCATGTCGAGGTCTTTGGCGATGACGGAGAGCGCGGGCGCCATTACTGTTGACACGAGGATGCGGTTGAAGCCTGTGATGGAGAGGACGTTGGTCACGGCCCATTTGCGCTTTTCGGGCCAGTTCTTGGGGTTATCGCTGTCGAGTTCATTGAAAGCGACGAGGTATGGATCTGCTCGGGTACTGTTGAGTACACCAAGCTCAGTGTCAAGAACGGGCTCTTTCACGTCTGTAGTCATCTTCAGAATAGCAGGAGCATGTTCGATTGAAGATGAGTTACCCACGACTAGGTACTTATACCCCGCACCACACGCAAAGTTCACGGTCGGAGGCCAATTCCCCCTACGATGGTAGTGCTTACGGCGGTAGCGGAGGTATCGGTCGTGATGTCTGGTTATCAGATCCTGCTTATCAGATCGGCAAATTAGCGGCATTAAGTCCATCACCAAGCGAGCCAATGTGAGAGAAAGTGGCTTGCTCAAACCTTGCAAATGTTGGGGTTGAATGACTCAACGTGAGAAGGATTTGGGGCCAAGGACAAAAGAACCCGACTGATCCGAGACAAAGGAGCAATGCTGCTGAAATTGGCAGGTCAACGAGATTCACGATTTTATACCATCGGAATACCTTGAATCTCTCTAAGGTCATACCATATTAACCCAGAAGATAATATTAAATTAGAGAGAAGTATTATTCACTCTATTTTCAATCTAGTATTCGGCCTTTTTATTCTTAATTCCGTCACTCGGAGGCTGAGATCGCAAACTCCATAGGCTTTGACATCGCCGATTTCATAAACGGACTTCTCGCTCTTATCTCCTTACCCCAGATAAACACCCCAATAGGCGCCGCCGCCAACACCAACGAGATGAATCCCAACAGCGAACTAGCCCAGTGAAAGCCCAAGTTCGTATACATACTGCTCGAAGCAAGCGGTAAAAACGCAACGCCCAAGTTCTCGCCCAACACTGTAGCTCCAATAGCGCTGCCAGCGTAGTTGCTATAAGCATCGATCAGATAGTTCGCGATGCTCACAACAACAGCCTCAGTCCCAAGTCCGACGAGCATCAGGCCAATCGCAGGTCCGATCCAGTGCACTGAGGAATAGCTCGTCCAGGCGTAGACAAACATTCCGCCTGTGACGCCGATGAAACCTCCGATGACGGCGGCGTAGAGTCGAGCTTCGGGGATGGGTGTACCCGGGGCTTCTTTGTTGCGAGACGCAGAAGCGTAGTACCAATTGTTTGTCAAGACACAGAGACCAAAGCCGAGAATCTCTCCGATGACGATGGCAGCTTGGACGTAGCCGGCTTCAATGGCGTTCCATCCGTACAGAGCAGTGAAGACTTGCTCAACAGATTGGGTGAAAACGTAAATTACTCCCAAGCTGAAGGCAGTCCAGATAGTGGAGATGAACACCACCGACTCAGTACATAGCATGTAAAGTGGTCGCTGAATACTCGTCCAGATATCGTGAAGAATTGACTTTGACTCAAGTTCCTTCTGACTGTACGCATTCTTCCCTTGCTTCCTCAACTTCTTCGCTCTGGCAGTCAATATCGCTGATCCACGCGTCTCAGGCATCGCCAGGATGAAGATTGGGAAGAAAACACCCGTCCAGATGAGTTTGATGTATCCGATCCATCGCCAGGGCAGAAACTGAAAGATAGCAGCGCCAATGACGGGTCCAAGGCTGCTGGCATTCAGGTAGATCATGATATACAACCCAGTGGGGATTGTTCGAGCTCGATCTGTGGCGAAGACATTACCGATGATACCGGCTACAGCATTCGCGAGAATAGTGCAGCATCCACCGCTGAAGAAGCGAGTGATGATCAAAGTCGCGTAGTTAGGCGCTACCCCGACAGGAATAAGAAAACACAGAAAGACGGTGTACACCACGAGAAACACAAGCCTCATGCCGAAATCTTCCATGATCGGAAGCAAGACCAGCGAAAAGAGTGCACCGCCCAGTCCCCACGAGGCAACTGGCCAGTATAAGTGCGGAAAGTTCTCATCGCTAACATTGAAGTCTTGGCCGATGGCTTCATGTGCTGTCGTGATGATTGTCCCGTTCATCATTGAGATGAAGGTCGCGAAGAGACCAAGACCGACGGCGAACCATTTCTTCTTGCGGGACCAGTTGTACGGGTTTCCTGGGTCGTTTGGGCCATTCCACTGGACGATCATCGGTTGGTCTATCTCAAATCAGCATTTCATCTCACCTTTGACAGTCCCCTCTGAATGTAACATACCTGATGACTCATTGCTACGAGCAACCTCAGACCTCTCTGCTTCAGCAAACATATCTCTCGGTCAATTCGCCAAGTAAAACACCTTGGCAAGATCTCTTGGCTCAGAATATTTGCAGATTTAGAAATGCCAAGTGAACAGCCAAGAGATGGAGATTCTGGGTGATGCTTCTTATGACTTCATCTTTAGTCCATGTCTGGTTCTCCACCGAAAATTCTTCCTAATTCCGGACCCATAGAATCGATCTTGTTACCTCATATTAATTCAACAGAGCCAATGAAGGCATCTCGGCTACAAAGAGTTCGCGGTTGCGCTAGCCTAGAAAGCGGCAAAGTCTGGAAGCTAGAGACGTCGCTGTGAATTGCCATTGTAGGTAATCCTCCACGGTGCTTGGTAATCTTATAACAATCGAGTACCTGTGAGATTGATTCGTATCTGCTATAGGATGAGTTTCTCGAGCTGCAGTAATTCTTCTTTGCTTCTTGGAGAAATGAGGTGTCATCGGACAGTGCTAATCGTCTCATACAAGGTTGGCTGACTTAGCAATACTACCGTGGATCATTATGCTAGGCAACTTTCATATTTCTTCTAACCTCCTCATGTAGCTGGTTGAAATGTTCGAGAGCGGCTTGGTACTGGCACAGCTATGGACTGGGGCTTTGGTCATCATCATGCCGACTATTTTCCGATGGCCTGAAATACCTCAGCTGTCAGCTGAATCAACCCCGCTTCTGAGGTCAAGGTGATACACAACTGGTCTAATAGCCAAGAAACTCGAACCTTGAGTAAAGCCAGGTCGAGTTCTGTGGCCTTGTGGACAGTTTCAACTTGTGCCAAGTGCAATCATGTGGCTTATCAATACAACGACGATTACTCTGGAGAACAAGAACATATCATCAACTCCATATGCAATTCTGTCGCATACTTGGGGTGACGATGAAGTCACATTCGAAGACATGATGAAGGGCCAAGAAAAGGGAAAGAAAGGCTATGTCAAGATCATACACACTTGCAGATTAGCCAAAGAGAGGGGGATTGCATACGTATGGGTCGATACTTGCTGCGTTGACAAGAGGAGTAGTGCAGAGCTGGCCGAAGCTATAAACTCCATGTTCAACTGGTACAAGCTCTCGAGAGTTTGTTTTGCTTATCTCGAGGATTTGAACGTCCATCGTGGTCCCCAGGATGATGAGCTCGACGGCCTGTCATCTTGTCGATGGTTTACCCGGGGCTGGACATTGCAGGAACTGATTGCTTCTCGGGACCTCGAATTCTATGATAGCATGTGGAATTATCGGGGAACAAAAGCAAAGCTACAAACAAAAATGTCAGAAATCACCGGCATTGACATTGCGGTCCTGGAAAACAACGTTATTCTGGAGACGATACCTGTTGCAAAGCGCATGTCATGGGCAGCGAATCGAGAGACCACGAGAATAGAGGATCTTTCTTACTGCCTCCTCGGAATATTCGGTGTCAACATGCCAATGCTGTATGGAGAAGGAACGAAAGCTTTTGGCAGGCTTCAAGAAGAGATCATCAAAGAAACGACTGACCTCTCTATCTTTGCATGGAAAGTAGATTCAACTGGAGGATTTCGCGGCATCCTCGCTCGATCTCCCTCCGAGTTCGCACACTGTCAAAATCTGCGACGCGCACCAACAATGAGATACGGCTATGAATACAGCATGACGAACAAAGGGCTTAGAATGGAGACATACCTAGGCGCGAGTAAGGATGAGGAGTATTTATTGAACCTTGCGTGCATGATACCGAATGATCGTGGCGAAGCAGCAAGGATTGGAGTTTATCTTACCAAGACGGCTGATGGCTTTGTCCGCAGCCGTCCTTCCGAGCTGTTCGAAACACAGGATTCACTACTCTGGGCAGGTCCCCGCCATAAGATTTTCATTCGCAAGCACGTCACATCTTTTGGATCCGAGAACTTAAGGACGCTTCTTGACATGAACCTCGGAGCCAATTTCAACATCCGTCCTGGAATCCAACTTGCTTCTTTTGCTGCGAAACCAGCAGATCTCTGGGACACTTTACGTCAAGAATTCGTCACAGACAATAGTGAAAAGTTCACTGGCTTTCTCAACTTTCAGCTGACCGACACTGGCAAAAGCTTCGTTTCTCCTCGGATTTATGTTGTCTGCGGCTTGTCCGCGCATCCCACCTCGGGGAACCTAAAGCCATGGATGGGTATCTACAGCTCTGCGGAAAAGAGGAGACACGGGAAGATAATAGAGTGTGTTGATGGGTATTACGATTCTTACGGGGAGGAACACTACCTGCATCAGCTGCGGGACTGCGTGCTCGCCATGGGAAATGATCTCCCGCAGGAAATCAGCCTGCCTTCCAGTGATCCGGCGCATAGACTCTACGTCTCTCTCGGGGTTATCCAGCGATCTCCAGATTGTTTGTACACTATTACGGTAAATGTTACAAACATGGGATGACCCGCAAGTTTGCCTCACTCCCTCGACGTTACGATATCTTAGATCTAGTCTTGGTGGATTTAATTTCGTTCTAGCGACAAAGCGCAAAAGGAGGTCCCTAGCGAAAGACATTAATGATTACTGATAGGTGTCTTACTTCGATAGCCTAGTCGAGTCTTGAATAAAGCTCACCTAATATTGAATGCTGCACGAATGACAGAAGGATCTAGCATAGCCTTCGAATCAGCCCAGTGAGGCGGGCAAGCCAGGGATGGGGAGATGAAGCGCTGTTGCGATTGGCCTTCTGGCAAACATCCTTGTGAATGGCGGAGCGACATAGCCAACATAACTTAGCCATGTGGTGCCGTATCTGCAAGGTTGTCCAAATTCTTTCGGCATTTGGGGGCCATAATTTCACCAGAACGGCAACACCCTTGCGATCCTTGTGGTGATGACAGTTTTCGTTGGTTATTACTAGGCAGAAAAGCTTGAAATGAGGAACAATGCTGTTTATTGGCCATACAAGTGATGAGGTGGACGCAAGTAAGCCTGCAGTAGGAAATAAGCCCGTATGTGTTTATTGGTGTTCTTTACCTTTGTGCGCTGGAGGCTGAAGCCTCTTTAAACTACCCACAACCTTATTCCCGTAGGAAATAAGTGTGATGCAGTAAGACGGAACTAACAGGGGTGACGAATGGGCTGACCAGTTCTGGTTTTTCTCCTTGGTCAATTCCTTTTATCCTTCGCCATCATCTTGACCTGAAGATCTCGTCTCAATTCTTTGATCCTCCATAAAAACACCGTGTACGAAGACCGCCATGCCGAGCGCACGAACGAATTTAGGTCCTTTCACAACAGAGTGGAAGTACCCTGATCGATGTACCGTGCCAGTCACAGATTGCTCGACATGCACGAAGGCGTGGCAAGGTCAGACGTGCGGGAACAACCAAGATAACACGGTAGGTCAATATTTCCTTAACCCGTCGAAGTTAATCTGACAGAAGCCCGTAGCAAGGCGTTGCTCGACGATACAGACTGTTGGCCACCACGAAAGTCATCCATCTCCGCTGGAAATGCCGTAAATGGCTGGGGCTTCTACTCTCCCGCGTTCGAGTGCCCTCAAGGCTACGAAAAAGCGTGTACCGCCACGGGTCCTGAGACGGGAAACTTCAATTTTCAGTTCTCGATACAGGATAACGAAAGGGTGATAGGATGCTGTCCATCGTAAGGGACTTGTGACTTTGCCTTGACTCGAACTGACACGAATAGCGGATACACCTGCGCACAACCCGGAGGGCCACAAACATGCACAACCATAGCTTCTAGGGGATCATTACAGGTCGCATCATGCTCGAAGCAACAGACTGTTCTCAACTGGCTCACCCTCCCAGCAACAGTGGCAGATGAAACCAGCACAGTGTCTCTAGATGGGATAACCATCTTCGCACCAATGATCCAGCTCAACTATCACGAAAAAGATTTGTCTTTGTCATCTGGGTCGACAAGATCTACAAAAACAGTGTCAGCTCCAGCAGAGACCGGTACGGACGAATCGTTCTCATACTCATCTTCGGGCGGAGGACTATCGACAGGTGCTAAAGCTGGTATTGGAGCTGGGGTTGGGGTAGTCGGGCTTGCGATTATTGGAGCGGCGTTTTATCTTTGGAGAAGAAGAAAGAGGGCTGCACCGCCGGCTGCTGAGTTGGAGACGAAGGAGGATACAAAGAATGCGGGATCGGTCTTGACTTATGGGTCACCGCCGCCGCAGTACCCTCCTGTTGAACTGGATGCGGCGAATTCGAGACATGAGATGTGAGTGATGTGTATTTGGATACGAGACTGAGAGTGACCAAGATAAGAGGTAATTTGGAAAGATGGGAAGGGGAGCGGATAATTCATTCAACCTTCTCATGGAAGTGCTAGGATTTAGTTTTCAAGACGAGCTCATAATATATATCTCGAACCTCAACAACATCGTGAATCACCGTTACCTGAAGGACGGAAGGGCAGCCCACTGTAAAGTATATCTCAAGACCCCTCAAGTCTCTTCAGGAACAGTTCGCAATTCCGGCGCCCTGAGGACTGCACCCATTTCCGTGGCTTCGGCAAGGGTTACTCTGAACACGCAATTAATATTGGCAATGGAAAGGAGAAGTAGGCATAGAGGAACACATATCGCTGAACAAGCATCCCAGTTACCCGTGACTCCATCAATGCAGCGGCCATTATCGCCAGCACCTATAGGAAGCTCGCAGTTCTGTGCATGTGTTAAGAGATGCACCATCTTGTGAAAGGGGAATACTTACCCACCAAGCAAGAACTGCTGGAAGAGAGAAGAGGAATTGCAGTCTCATTATGTATTTAGTAGATATGGAGTGACGTAGTATGGGATGGTGAGAAAGAAAAAGAGACTTGACGGAACTAGAAGCTTTTTATGGACTATTTACTATAGGACCCTGCTTGCTTGTAGTCCCTGCTCAGCGGAGCTGAATCTCGTATGGAGCAGCTAGCCCCAACCTCATTTTATAGGTACAGCTTAGCACCTGTCACCGGCAACTCGGACTATCGGCTGGTGGAGATGCTGTTGAGAGTGCTGAATTGGTAGGGGTTTACTTCTAGACCAGGCATTTTGCTTTCTAGGATACACATATCATCAAACTGTCGAAGCTATGTGGTACTAAAGATATGTAGCATACAAAAGGCATATGCTAGCTCTATTTAGCTCGATCTTCCGAGGTCTAAAGCTCGGGTGGTTTCCAGCTGACGCACAAGTATATAGAAGCAATGACACCGCAAGGACCGATTTGAACTTCCCGAAGCTCAAGTCGTCCATCGGCAACGTAATCAATACCAAGAGCTTTATATTAGTATGTCCACCTTGATCCTGCATTATTCATGAGTTCAGTTGTCGTGGTGAATTGCCCAAGATGGGTCAAGCTCGTTGAGAAACGACAGACCGTAACTTGTTTAACTGGGTATTGTGGGTCATTCAGCAAGGTATCCAGAAAGCTTGCATGGCAATACGCATGCGTAATTGACGGATTTATCAGGGACTGAGAATAAGGTTTGTCGCTAGTATGGTATAATATCTGACCGACTCGCAACTATTTGGATTACGAGCATGGGTCTTTAAAATAACTGCTATATAAATATTGTATCTAGCTACAGACCAGCTAAGCCTCTAACCTGTATATATCTTCAAGTGCAGGTCGCAAGTCCCGATCCAAGGTCAGTACATGGGTTTCCATTACCTGTGCAAGGGCTACTCTTCAATTGTAAGAACCGTTAGCAAAGGGCAAAGAACAGGAAAGTAGTTACGTACCTCGACACAAGAATCGAATGTTCCACTGCCATCGGAGCAACGCCCGTAATCGCCAGTACCAGCAGGAGTGGTGCAGGTCTGTTAAGAATGTCAGATATTTATTACAGCTCGGAGCAGTATAGATTACCCAAGAAGCAGCCAGAACCGCGGGAAGGAAGGCAAGGAAATACAGCTTCATCTTGGGTTTGGTGTGTGTACGCTGAGATATGAGAAGATTGATTCAAAGTGTGAGCCGCAATAAATTCGAGGGGACCAAGACTGACTTGTATATTTGTCTTGAGAACTCAAATTCGATACAACCTTGATGAAGTCGTATCTTGGATGGGGCAACTGGTTTCACCGTGAACTTTATAGGCCCAAGTTCGGCACCTAATACCGGTGGCCAGCTAGCAAAAATGTTCAATATAACCTGGCTTTAACCTACAGTCAGCCTTTTTCCGCGGATGGTATATATCATATCTCCGGTGTAGATGGCAACCCGGTACAGGTAGGATAACCTATGACAAGGTAGCTAGATACGTGCCGCAGGGCTGTCGAGGTTCTAACCGATGATGACCGTTAGCTGTTAGTACCCACGTAATAAGGTTAGCCACTTCAAGATCGGTGGAGAGTCATGCTTCTATCTAACATTAGGAGAACCGGTGTATCATAAAATTACCATCTTGGTTCTCCGTAGACTACCCAACCAGTCGTCGCACTGGATTCACACTTTTTACTCTGCAGACAACCTTGGAACAACTTGTCGTTGGTTGGAACGCTTGCATAATAGCATATCCGCATACGTAATGCACTGACTGACATGTCACTAGACAGGGGGTACGACATCAAATGGAGTCAGTATTATGGGGAGCGGCAGTGCGAATAACCACCCGGCAACAATAGCCGATGGCAGTTTAAACCGCAAATACCACCTGGTGTCTGGAGGCATGTTACCCTGAAGTTATGTTATCGGCTATTATGGCAATAGAAACTTGAGGTGGCTGGAGCAAACTCTCTTGAATCAAGGGAAGGAGTCAGGAATTCTAGTAGAAGCGAGGACGAGATCGTGTTCCAGGCCATGGGGGCAGACGAATGAAGCTTTCTCCACATGTACACCACTCGTGTTCATGATGATCCTGGAGAAATGTCCATCTACATGGATGATCTTATGTCCCGTTCTAGACATTTTAGTAGCATGGACCTCTTCTTGTTCATCAAAGCAACCAGTTGGAATTACTGGTTTGGGTAAAGGTTCATGAGGAACCTCAATAAGTTGGATAGGGGAATTTAGGTATTCACCAGACAAGACAAATCATCTACTTCTGTCAAAATAGTCATGAGATATACAAGCAAAAGGAGGGGAAAGACGACTGTGATAAGATTGAGAGTTTAAAAGAGGCTTCAGCCCTAAAACGCAAGTGCCAAGAACACCAATAAATAAACACTGGTAATGTATTTATTATCGCCTAAGATCTCGCTTTGACTGGTGAAAACACGACGAAATTTCGGTTGTCAGCGCGGTGGATACCCCTGGAAATGGTCGTTTTACCCGATTCCCTCGCGCCATATGGCACTAAGAACTCTCTGGGATCCTTGTGCCTCCCGTGGCTTTAACGCTTTGCCACAATATCGGGACACAAGTAAACTCTGTTTAGCGGCGCTGTTTTGGGTATGGCCCTCTTCTTTGGCATCAATCGATTGAGACCGGTGAACAGGCCGCTGATATCTCATGTGCTTTTCGTCAGCTACTGCATCTTGCTAGAGAGAAAAGAGCTCCGTATGTGGAGGATGTTTCAAAGCTTGTTACATGAATAACTGCTACCGTATCTCTCACATTTACACTCTCGGGGTATTCCGATCAGGATATCGCGTCAGGGGTAGTGCCATCGCAGTGTCTTTCAATAGCATCATGGGCATCGTCGTTGCATTTTATGGCTTTGGTTATACCGCAACAGCTGTGCCACTGCGTTGCGAGGCGATATTTCATGGCTTGGCATTGATAGCAGCAATGTTTTGAGAGTTCGTTGTAGGTCTCAATTCGTATCTCTTCTAGCTTCGTCCAGAGCAAAAGAGAGTTTTCAATGAAACAGGGGTATAGACTCACATTCAAGCACGGAGCACGACCTAGACTCTGAGAGAATTTGGTCGCTGTCCGAGACTCTAATGGCCCAATTAATTAACTGTTATCATTTCTTATTGTTGACTTTCTGGCTATTGAGAAGGGTGAATCGACGAGGTCTATCGAGGGACGGGAATAAGATTGTGGGTAGTTTAAAGAGGCTTCAGCCTCCATCGCACAAAGGTAAAGAACACCAATAAACACATAGGGGGTATCGAGGGACAAGTGGGTACTCTCCTTGTGCAGGGCGCCGGAGAAACCTCCAAGTACTCGCTACAGCTCGTCGGAGCCCGCACTGTCAGTGGCGATATGGACTCTGAAGGAACACCCCTCGAAGAGGTCGGCTTCAGCCATTCGTTCCACCCTAGCAAGCGTAGTAGATGAGACTTGGAGGCTGTCAAGCAGTGGTCACGTCATCAAGTTCAATGTCGCCCACAGATATACATCTGAGCGGGGCGGTGTACACTGATATTGAAGAGCATGTGCCGAGAAGCCGTCTAGCGCCCAAGATTCGAGTCTAAGTTTTGGACATGTCCCTATCAAGATTGCTCATTGGGCTTTCAACTACGACACGATGGCAGAGGCATACTAGGCACCTTGAAAAGGAGCGCATCTGGGGCTGTGACGTCTTTTGTGGTATCCACAAGCTGGAATCAGTAGAGCAAGTGGTAGACTTTAGAACGGCTACAAGCTTATGCCACGGCCCCGAAGGACGGCCGAATAAAGTAGAAGCTGGTATGAGCGCCCGCAAGACAGTGTGATCAGCGTCTCGTCGGCTGACAAGAGTACGATGTGAGATATCTAGGCACAATTGAGATAGAAGAACTCCAAAGAGGCAGCCATCGGCGTTATGTGTCAAATAAGGATACAACTGAAGCGCCACCAGTGGATGGCCTTGTGCCTTGAATACGGACGACCCCGTAAGGCTAAGAGGCCTAATGCACGCTCGTTGGTTATGGCGGAATAGTTGCGCGTGGAAGGGGTAGCCAAGACTGGCCCGCATACTTGATGCGCTCTACTCTGTAATCCGCGTATCCCTCACTACGCTGGGATGTTGGATTCACTACTCAGCCTTTGGCTATAGCAATTGGTCAGTCATTATGGTATAATGTCTAAGTTGTTAGCTAGATGTGTTATTTACAGTTGAGGCTCGTGGCTGAGAGCTTAAACCAGCAGACAGAACTTAGTTACTTAGTATACAGCGTCAAGCTCAAGCTCGAGTTCAGCATCCTCAACCGTCTCGTCGAACTTACCCGCGGAAGAAACGAGAGCTCTTATGGTCGCAGTCATAATGCCACGCATCATGATGATGTAGGCTTGGAGACGTTGAATCGCGACCGACGGAAGCATACTGGGCCTCAGGGAACAATTACGGGAGATTATGAGGTTCGTGTTGGGAAAGGTGAAGAGAGTCATCGCGTCTTTGGCAATGAGTCGAGTCTGGTCAAGACAACCGAGATAACAGTCCATAGCGAGCGGTATCCGGGTCATGTTGTACATGACAGAGGTAGTTTAGAGGGAGAAGGATCGAGTGATCTGCAGCATGTACCGAGAGGGAGTGCATCGTCGGCGTCTTCTGAAGTGCAGTTCGCCAAGTACGGAAACTAAAGTACGATAATAATACAGCGTTTGTCATCTACAGCACCACTGTCGGAGTATGGAGCCATGGCAGATTTCTGAACGAGCACGACAAGGTCTTTCAATAAATTACCTTAGCGCGGCAATCAGACTATTTCTCCTGATGCCTTGTCCATTTCTCCCTGATTTTTAAGCATGCCATAGGGGCTGATATCAGCCATCCGATCGCGCAAGGCTTTGGAGTAATGATGTTGATGCCCGGAGATATCGGGTAATCCAAATGGCTCACATCATCCAGCCAATCGCATATTGCAAACTCTAAGCTAGACTCATTGAAACTCAGTACTATTCCCTTGCCGTGTGATAGTATACAGTTTCAATCGTGGCTCTGGCTGACGATAACGCTTGAGCTGTTCCGTACATACCCTGAACCGGCCCAAGTTCAATGTCAAGAGGTGGAGCCCGATGACCAAGCCAGGACTAACACTAGCTCCATGATTAATTGGAGAATAGTTGGAGGCCAAAGAATTATACAAGGTTATGGGAGGATGTCTACAGGCTTCTCTATACCAAACTCATCACGTCTTCAGAAGTTTACCAATCAAGCACCACAATATCTCCTTCATGTCTCGCTACGCTCAAGTTCATATGAACCCCCAAGGTCCTGGCGACGCCAGACCTACAGCACTCCAGATCGTCCAAGACGAAGGCCTTCTAAACAAACTCACTGACAAGGTGGTGCTCATCACAGGCGGTAATCAAGGCGTTGGCCTCGAAACCGCCCGAGCCCTCCACGCAGCCGGAGCAACGGTTTACATCACCGCAAGATCTCCAGAGAAGATCGAGCAGGGCATTAACGACATCATTTCATGGCCGGAGGCAAAGTCAGAGGCACCTGTATACGGAATCGAACTGAAGCTTGACTCGTTCAAGTCCGTTCGAGCCGCTGCTCAAAACTTCCTTGCCAAAGTTGATAAGCTGAACATTCTCATCCTCAACGCAGGGGTCATGGCTACTCCTGAGGGTAGAACTGAAGATGGCTTCGAGACCCAGTTTGGAACAAACCATCTTGGACACTTTCTTCTGTTCCAACTTTTCAAGCCAGCTCTTTCAGCCGCTACCACGCCTTCTTTCCAGTCTCGTGTCATCTCGCTAGCATCAAAGGCTCATCGCTTTGGTGGTATACACTGGGAAGACTACAAGTTCGAGAAGGAGGCCTATGATCCCTGGCTCGCATATGCTCAGTCGAAAACGGCGAATATTTACTTCGCGGCCGAGCTTGACAGGCGATATGGAGATCAAGGCCTTCATGGCTTGTCAGTGCATCCTGGATTTATACTTACCAACTTGGGGAAACATGTTGACCTGAGCACGATTGACTTGGATGGGCCTATCAAGAATGCTTTGAGGAACAAAGCTCAAGGTGCTGCTACAACTGTTTATGCGGCAGGTAGTAAGGACTGGGAGGGTCGTGGAGGGAAGTATTTGGCTGATTTTGTGGAGGAGAAACTGGTGAGGCCGGGGGTAGAGCCGACATCGCCTGAACTGGGGCATGCTGCGTGGATCTATGATGAGGAAGCTGAACGAAAGCTTTGGGAGCTCTCGGAGAGGCTTGTTGGATTGCATAATTCCTTGGAGTAACAAGCAACACTTGGGAAGACACTCAATCGCTGTAGTGCAGTACCCGCTTGGTACTTGAACTGGTAGAGGTGGTGGTCAGAACTGTTAAAGCCTTGCTAGAAAAGCTGGAAGACATCAAGATTCATCTGTTGTAGTGATAGTGATAGATGTTGAGTGATAGCCACCTCGAGCAAGAGCTACAACGTTGCTGATGATTCCCCATTACCTGAAGGTAGTTAACGCGGTTCTTGGACGGACTTCTGAAACAATTTGCAGCATAGAAATCTGAGTGGCATTAGAAGTCGCTGTGTCTTCTCTCACGTGCTGGTGTCAAATGCCTGAACCTCGGTACAACACTCGGGAAGGTGTTCACGAGGAACTGTTTACGCCTCAATTGGGCATTAAGCCGACCTCTTTAGTATTGTAGATCAGGTTTTGGGACGGATTTGGTAGCAATTGCCAACATGGATGTGGAGAAGAGTTGCCTTCCCCTCCTGCATGTAGCAACATTTGGTTCTGTTAAGAGATACCTACTTGATGCGGCTAGCCTAGACCCAAGCAATAGATAACAACAAAATGGAGGAGATCTTCTTGATCAAATGGAAATCCTGCTCCCGTTGTGCAGGTGTGAATTGTTTCCCATTCAGGGCAGCTTACAATTCTTATCGTCAATTGTCTTGTGGCTAAATCTGTCAGATATTGTTCTAGCACACAGATCGAGGCGTTCCAATCATCACTAGCATGCTTTCCGCTTCTGTAGCGATATGGCTTCTCGCCGTATCGTGCACTGGGATCCTAAGAGTTCTGGCGCAAGACGCAGAGGGCTGGTACGAGACTCATCCAGCTATGGCCCGAATCAAGCATGTGAACCAGGATACTCACCAGATCATTGACGAGTATGGAAGAACTAGGTTCTTCCACGGAACAAATGTTGTCATGAAAGAGGAACCGTGGTACAGGCCCTTTGAGTGGACTCCAGGCGTCTCCTCATTCGGCGAACGAGATGTTCAGAATATGCATGACTTGGGGCTCAGTATTGTCCGTCTTGGTCACAGCTGGGCTGGTGCGGAGCCAGTTCGCGGCGAGTACAATCAGACCTTCTTGGATATCATGAAAAAGCAGACAAAGCTGGCAGAAGACCATGGTATTTATGTGCTGGTGGATGTGCATCAAGATGTACTGGCTAAACAGCTTTGTGGACATGGCGTGCCTGATGTGAGTAAGCAATGAACTCTGATATCTTGCACCGACTAATACTAGCTCAGTGGTTCGTTAGCAAAGATTGGATTACAGGATTCAGAAGGTTCCCGTTTCCTCAGAAGCTCAAGCCATTTACCACGGATGCCAATGGCTTTCCTTCACCCCAATCCCAATGCAACACAATCGATTGGTCACTGAGCTACTTATCCGTGGCTGTTGGGAATGCCTTTGGGAGACTTTACAACAACTTTGATGGGCTTGGAGACGCATTCGCTGCTTACTGGAAGAAACTGGCGTCGGAGTATGTGGACACCACTAATGTCGTGGGGTACAATCTTCTCAACGAACCCTGGGTTGGCGACACATACGCCGATCCAACACTCCTCGTACCAGGAGTTGCTGACCGCAAGAATTTGGAAGGCCTTTGGAACCGAGCAACGGAACAAATCCGTGCTGTTGACAATGATACCCTTATCTGGTTTGAGGGCGCTACCTTTGACGTTCTTTCTGGATTCAATAACGTACCTCTCGGCGACGGGTCCAAGACAGTGCATTCATTCCACTACTACAACCCCCCGCAGCTGGGCCCGTTGAAAGATACGTTTTACAACCGAAACAAAGACAATGTTCGACTCAAGACTGCAGGTGTCCTTACAGAGCTGACGTTCTGGATGGGAGATGATAAACAAATGGCCGGCCTGGCGCAAGCCATGGCGGCAACCGACGCGAACATGGTGTCTTGGATAGGATGGGCATACGAGAATTTGTATAACGGGACATCTGGCAAGCCGTATCCAGAGCTACAGAAGCACTACAGTCGTGCGTATCCAGCTGCGATTGCCGGGACACCTAGTTCATTTGGCTTTGATGAAACGTCGGGTGTCTTCAAGTTAAACTTCACAAGCGACCCGGACATTGATGCACCAACTGAGATTTTCTTGCCGGTCTCTACATTTCCAAATGGATACGACGTCAACATCTTTCCGAGTAGTAGCCTGAGACAGTACAAACCTAACAAACGTGCCTTGGCCCTATTCACTTCGAAGTTTGTCGAAGAAGCGACAGACATATCCATTACTATCACTAGGAAATGATATTATGCAATTCTTTCCATCACCTGGGACTAAGCAGATGTATTGTTCTAGTATCCATATTTCGTTATAAAAGTCTGTGTACTTGCCCGATACCTTCGGAGCCCACACTGAGCTGTCTCGGAAATTAGATCAGTAGGTGAGCTTCTTGGCTTTATTACATGGCCAACATGGACTGTTACACCTAGAGCGAATTGAGAGATTTCTGTGTTAAGATCCAAGGTTCGACGAGGCTTCAGCCCCAACAGATAGTAAAAGAAAAGCCTTGCGAAGTTGCAACTCAGACGTCACCCTTTAGACTTATTACGTCTCACACAAGCGCTTTTCTTATTCCGATCACATAGTCCAGTTGATAGGGGAAATACACTAAAGAAGCTATGTCATACGGGCCACATAATATGATAGATCCCTTTTTGCACCTTTCTCCAACAGCAGCTTCCTTATGGAATCGTAATTCCGGGATGCCGCGACCACAAGGCAGGATTTGCCCTGGCTGTCAGGTGCTTCATAGTCAGCGCCTTTCTCAAGGAGAAGCTTCACTACAACACCGTAGCCCCTATCTACCGCCTTCACAAGTGCAGTCTCACCATCACTATCCTTCCCTTCAACTTTTGCACCCTTCTCAAGGAGAACCTTTACTACCGTCGCAAAGCCCTTATCTATTGCCCTGATAAGTGCGGTATCGCCACTGAAGTCTTTCGCTTCAACGTTAGCGGATTTCTCTAGTAGCACTTTTACCACTTTCAAGTGTCCGCCGTCTACAGCTGCGATGAGCGATGTTGCACCGGTTTTATCCCTGGCCTCGACATTACTCGCGGCTTCTAGAAGGATCTTCAAAGTATCTTGGCGTCCTCCCTGTACCGCCAGAAAGAGAGCTGTGAGTCCTTCATCATTTCTCGTGTCCAGCTCTGCACCATGAGTAATCAACAACTCTGCAAGGCTTGGCGAGTTTTCATACACAGCGAACATCAGAGGTGTCCAGCTGGCATCATCACTCGCATTAGCGTCAGCACCTCTCTTAAGCAATAGCCTTGCAACTTCAAAATGGCGCCAGCGTGTAGCTGCGATTAGGGGCGTAGCTCCACTGCTATCTCTTACTTCAAGAGATGCTTTGTTCTCGATCAGGAGCATAATGGCTGCTTCAGAGCCTACCCTTGCGGCCCAATAAAGTGGAGTTTCGCCAGAAGAATTTGTAGCCTCAACATCGCAGCCGCGGTCAATGAGCAACTCCATTTCATCAGTGTGTTTGCTTCTGGTGGCCCACACTAACGCCTCTTGTTCAATTAAGATATCCGGCAGGACATCAGCGTTTTGCTGACCTGCTACGCCGGTCACCTCTTTCTCTCCGTTGGCTGGAATGGAAAGGGATAGCAATCCAGCTTCATCCAGCGTGTTGACATCAGCTTCACAGTGCAATTGCGAATAACCCGTGTTGGTGTGCCCAGTGCCGACTTCCATACCAAGTTGTTCCGAGATTTCGGCCCCAAGTAGCCTTGGTAGTTCAAGCGTGAGCCGTGCTTGTTCGGCGAATGTCTCGTTGTGAACAGTCAGTCCTGATGAGCTCGGGGTGAAGTCAACGTTATGATCTCTCTGGTATCGTCGTGGAAGGAGCTTGCTCCAGATGATACCGGAGAGGCCCTATCGGGTCAGAAAGAAGGCTGAATAGGTTGAGAGTATGTGTACTTACTGGTCGGGAATGTTGGGTACTGAGATGTCGTTGAATAAATCCCATATCCATGCATGACGCATGACGCATGGCCAGTCGGCAGTCTGGCCTAGTTTTAGGCTGCGGCTTGATTGCCTGGCGGATGAAATCTTGGCCATCTTGGCTCATCAGGTGGAGGTCTAGATCATGACTGGGAAAAGGTTCACCAAGGCTGATTGAAAACTGTATCGTGGACGCAGGACTTTGGAAAGGAACAGCGTTCGTGGATATGAAGAATGTCGTGATTCCCAAGGCCCACATATCAGCTCTCTGATAGTCTTGGGTTGAACTGAGTGAGAAATCAGCTCGAAGTAGCTCAGGTGCCATATAATCGAGACTGCCTATGGATGCGGTGGTGGCGCCGGCGTCAGGACTGAACCTCTTGCTAATGCCGAAATCTGCCATCTTTATCCACCAGAGCGTCGAAGCATCGGCTTCGGGATGTCGGTAGATTAGAAGATTCTATTGTCGATTAGTTCTGAAGATTCTGAACAGGTCTCACCCGACCTGTTTCCCTGGTATGCTTACCTGAGGCTTGATGTCGCGGTGTGCAAAACCCTCTGCATGCATAAGAGAAATACCCGATAGAACCTGGCAGATGACCTGGCGGCATTCTACCTCGGTCAAAATTCGGCGCTCATGAACAAAGGTATACAGGTCACCTGCAGGCAAGTACTCCATGGCGATGTACAATTTGGTAGGCGACGAGTACCACCCGAGTGACTTGACGAAGTACTTTGAATACTAGATAGTTGGTTATTTCCACAAGGGATACATCGGGGAGAGGTAAAAAGCTCATTTTTACGCACTCTGTCATGAGAGAACTTGATTATAGCTGCAAGCTCTCGTTCGTAGCGACGTTTGGAGTGGGAGTCGCGACTCTGAAGCCAAATCTTCTTTACCGCGCGATGTGTGTAGTGCCGACTTCCTTCAACGCATACCTGCGAAATGACCTCTCCCTGACCTCCCCGACCTATGTTGCACTTCTTCTTCCAGACCTCCCTCCGTTGTGGAGAAGAAGGGGGTGCGTCAGGGTCATTGTGGAAATGAACTGTGAAAGCTCCCTCGCGACGCGTCGTCAGCCTGTAGTCTCTGACAAGGTCCGATAGGCTTTCATCCATATTGCAATGTGCCGGCAATCTAAAAGACTCCGTTCCGCGGTAGAGTGGTAGAGGTTGGGCTTCGAGTGTACGCTACCACGTGCTGAGGAACGGAATCATTGCTGAGGTTGGTGGCAATTTGGAAATGGTTGGCTGAATTAGGTTCGTGATTTTCAAAGACATGGGACGCGCATATTGTTTTTCCGCTGTTTCATGTCGCACCAAAACCCCTGCTGTGGCGGCCACACCTCCATGACGAGTGGCCAATTGAAGATTTCGTGAGATTGAGTGGCGGTCTAATAAACCCTGCCCTTGCTTGACCAGTTATCCTTGAGAGGTTTACCAAGCCTGAGCGCTTAATCGTCTCAGTATGAGAAAAAGAATGTGCCTAGGGAAAAGGTGACTCAGTTGACTTGAGCGCAACTTTTCCCTGAAATTATTCAAGTACTGAAATACCCCTATATATGGCCCATCGCCATACACTACTTTTGGTAGGATAATTAGAAGCAATGGTGAAATAGCGTGTCCCTGTGTTTGTCATTCTTTAGTCGTAAGGCCCACGACTGAAGGCGATGCTTTCACCTGACGTTGAATGGCCACCTATTAGCCTAAGTTTGGATGATGTTAACCGTATCCATAATCTTCCTGATGTACCGCGACCCAATCCCATCGCCATCGTCACCCTCAAAGTCCTCAGGGTTGCCAAACGCTGTATTGCCCTGGTCTAGACAAGTCAAGCAAGTCTCAACAATTTTGCTATATATATCACCCATTGATGCTCTCAGCTGGTTACGAGTCAATGATAGAAGCCTCTCCTTGATTGCCTCTGGCTGCAAATGCTCAGAAGTGTCCCCAGTTGCTTGTAGAGTACTTGAGATCTGCACAACACCGCCGTTATCATAGTTGACAAATGAGTGCCAGAGCCCGATTTCGAGTAGGCAAATGCCAAGGCTGTATATATCGTGCTGCATAACGAATTTGACTTTGGTGTTACTCACCCGCGAAGGATGCTGGTACACCAAGCTTTTCAGATCTGCCTGAGAAGTGTTTGTTGGCCCTTCAACATACCGGAACAGCTGGAATCCTACGAGACAGACTACTATATCGGCGCGCCTCTCTGACTGCTCCAAGATCAGAACTGTCTCCGGAGTAATGTTCTTATGAACGAACTCGTACAGGTGGACATAATAGACTGCTGTGATCAACTGTCGGGCCATTTGAAGTCTCGTGGTAAGAGAGTCAGGGATAGTCCCGGAGAGTAGAAGTTCTCTGCAGCTCTGGATCTTCGAGTAGCCGTCTGGGATCCCAAAGACAAATTTTACAGGCGAGCCGGTGGGCGATTGTACTACACCCTTGCATTTCAGCATTCCGAACGTGAATGGGTTTGAATCTCGAAGCCGGGAAGCAAGTTCGCGCGCGTCCCTCCATCCAACTGTTTCCTGGGAAATATTTTCGATGACGAAATATCTTTTTTCTTTTCTGATAGCAAGCTCTGCTTTGCAGAATGGTATGGCCTTCAATTCTAGATCTTGGAGCACTTTCTCTGCAAGTTTGACAGGTCCGCTGATGTTGAAAGCTTGTCGGAGTTTCAACCCATCCCGAACAGGCTCGGCGCGATCCTGAAGGTCACTCTGCGGAGCTTTTCTCAAGGCTCTATCGAGATCCGGAGGGCCAGACTTGATCATCTGAAACCAAGTAGGCTCGAAACGCTTTTGCCAGGACTCGAGTTCTGCCACAGTGCTTTCGAGGGTTTCTCGAAGACCCAGGAACTGGATTGCTTTGGTTCGCTTAGAGTACGCATGCTTGTCTGGCTTCGAGATCGCCGTTGTCGCGGCTTCAAGCTTCGATTGGAGTATGCGCAATGTTTGCGATTGGAGCTCTCGCTGATCTCTGGTCATTACTAACTCCAGCTCCTTCATAATCTCTAGCTGGCTTGCTAGTCTTGACCAGCATATTTGGATACGGACTGACAGCTCGTTGATGGCTGTGTCAGTCTGTCCATAGTCCTTGTAGGCCTGAACCAAGACTCTACCGAACCTGAATCCGTTGATCAACTCGTGGCATCGACGACAGTGGGATGATGCTTCACTTACTTGATACAGACATCGACTGTGCCAGCGATGCCCATTATGCCTAAAGCCAATTCTGCCATGTTCATATAGGAGCAGAAGCTAACTATGCCTAAAACCCATAGGCCTAGTATCTTGCTTGGTAGGCTGAGGACTGTGAGGAGTGAGGGGCCGTCGTTGACTCGAGATTCTCCATTGCTGACCAGCGCAGTTCCCTGCCGACACTGTGTCAGCACCTCGCCCGCACAATACGCAGTTTTTTCAGCTCTTGGTCCGTTGTGAGACCTGCGTGCCAATAATTGCTTGGTTTGATAGTCCTGATAGGTAGCCCGGACGCCCGACAACGCCATTGCGGGGCTATACACATCCATCACAATCAGGCTGGCAATCCATTGGCGCAGCATTCTCGTGCCAAGCATGGGGGCTTGAAATAGCCCCCAGGTCTGTCAATCTTTGCTCTTAGCTTGGGAAGACACGTATCTCCTGGAGTCCCCAAAGGCTTGCGGGTTCCAGAGACGTGACATTCAACCAGCATATTTCTTTTAATTAGCTAAGTGATTTCTAAGGCACTCTGTCCTCAGTTTAGCGGCGAACTTGAAGCTCTTGAGGGCTTGCAGAGGTTTGTGGCGCGTGAGACTTCTAACAGCGTATCAAGGGTACCTAGCTTTATTCTACTTCTATGGGTCTAGCTGTACTAATCACAACGTATGTTTCTGTGCATGGAAAAGAAAAGGCTTTGTAAACTATGCGCTCAAGAAGGAGGTTCCCTCACTACAGTAAATTTGGCAGAGTGATTTCTAACTTTGGCGAGCAACAGCAAATGGATTGGCGGTAAAGGTACCATTTGGATCCGCCGCCGCCCTGACCTTGCCGATACTCCGATACTTGGCCTCATCTTCATAATAAGTCTTCCAGACCTCAGGCTTGGCCATGTCCCAATCACCCCAAGAGCCCCAAAGAACACGCCTGTCGGTCTTGCTAAAGCAGCTATTCGCACCAATCATGGCGCTGTCATTGTCAGCCTGCCACTTGTTTGCGAGCTTCTGTGACAGGTCATAGTTTGGCTGATCTCTGTTCAGGTACCAACAGTCCACGGTCTGGAGAACAGTCGAATCTCTCCAACTGTAGGAAGCTCCATTGTTGCGGTTGTTATAGAACATAGAGTTCTCTCCACCGAAGCACTGGATCTGGGCTGATAGCTTGCAATTGTCGTAGAGTGAATTCTTCACCGGCTTCTCGTTCGCATCATCCAGCTTCTCATAGGGATCACAGATCAGCTTGAGTCTCTCGACCAGGGTTTTAACCCAGCCGTCTTTACCAAGAGTCTTCGAGTTGGTAGCGTATGTCCGTTTGACGTACGGAAGCGGGAATTCTCTTCGCTTGGGGAACAACCAGTGTCCCACCATTTCAGACATGTCTGCAGAGAACTCGTCGAATTGGATGCGACCGAGAAGCAAATGGTCCAACTCTCGGAATTGCTGGAACCACGCATCGACGTCTTCGTCATACTTTTGCTGATCGCCAACAGGGCACCATTGCGCGTAGAGGACGATCAAGGGGGGCAATTTACCATCTAACAGAGCTTTGACGGCATCAGGTAAAAATCCGTCGACTGCGTTTTGAAGCGTTTTCCAGTTTTCGTCGTCCTTGAGAGCCGGGAACAACTTGGCGATGTCAAAGTCCGTGCTCAGAACATTGACACAAAGGTCGAAACCGCGGGCTTTTGTTCCCTGATCGGACATCTCAGCAACGGCGGTCAGTAGAGTCTTGAGCCTATCCTCGTCAAAAATCCAGGCAGCCTTGATTCCATGCGGTCCATGGAACGTCTTGGACTTTGCGCTGTTGGGAGTCTTGATTGTACTTTCGATTCCCATGTAGCTCTTGGCCTTCAACGCTGAGATAGTGTAATGGGTAACGACGCCAAAGTTTCCTGGGCTGCCACCACGAATAGCATTGAAAAGCTCAGCATTGTGATCCTGGTTGACGTGTAGGACCTCGCCTTTGTGGTCAATCAATCGAATATCGACGATGTAATCACCAAGGAGACCGAAGCTTCGACCAAGCTGGCCATACCCACCGGTCTGGCCATGGCCACCGAGGCATACATAAGCGCATTGTCCCGTGGGAGCAAATAGCTTGTGGCTGGTCAGGTAGGCCAGGAAATCCTGCAGCTGATTGCTAACACCAGCAAAGACAAGGACTCTGTCATCAGCGACATTGATCTTGGGTTTGTCAATGATTTTCAAGTCCTTGTACGTGTTGCTGAGATCAAGCTGCACGTTCTTGTCTCCACAAGAAGACGCGCCACTGTACTGGTGGCCGCCGCTCTTGATGGCGATGCCGACTTTGTTTTCAACGGCATATTTGATAACAGCCTTGACGTCGTTATCATCCTTTGGTCTGAAGATGTGGGCCGGATTTAGGTCGTGAAGTGGTTTCCCGCTTGGATCAAGTACATCGACGTACGATGAAGTCGCATACTGCTCATTGAAGAACTTGTAGTCGCCTTTTTCGTAGTCGCTACCTTCACGGGAGTATTGCATCCCAATGAAGCCGTTGACTTGGGCGGAGGCCATGGTTTAGAAGTGTGTAGAAGGATGTTTAGATGGTTATGAGATGAGAGGGATATTGAGGGATGAGACTGATGAGACTGATTGATACTGGACCGGCGAGGTTGCGGTTATATATGTTTTCTGGTGCGTGCAAGAGAGGCAAGCACATAGCCAGTCGCCATCGGCAAATGAGCTATCAATTATGAAGACTGCAGCAATGAACTTTTCCTTTCGTTGATGTGAACTCGTGAAGTGAGACATGGCGTTATGCGGGGGTGATCTCGACTGGTCCAGCTGCATGATTATTGAAGTTTGCAATGGTTCTCGGCCATTCTTTGCTTCTCAGCCAGCCACATAGTATCTCAAATCTGGATTTTCAGCCAGCCAAAACATATACACCCAAGACAGAGAGGGGCTGAGAATGCCGGCTGAACAGAAAAAGGAAAGCACTTTGTCAAGCCGTTTCTCTTTGCCCACTCTGGCTGCTCACCGCCAGTAGGTCGTAATGGGCTCGGCAGTGATCATCAGCCGACTCGTATGAAGGAGCAAGAATGTTTATTATCACACGGGGGCTTTGATGGGATATGCGAAGGTTCAACGATGGAAATGGCACCCTTTAGCTGGGATGTAAGTTCCGAGGGCTCATACTTCCTTCGATGACCCCTGGGTTATGGCGCGGGCGCTATTGTCCCGCTCCCGTGAAAAGCGCACTGACAATTTTACTCACCTACCTAACAATGCAAATCTCAGGTCTCGTGCAACCCGAGTCCAGAACCTTGGCCTCAAAATAGGTCAGTAGTGGCATTTCTTGTCTGGCAGATTCTGAAATGAAGCTTATGTGCCTGTTGACGGCGGTCAAATTGGTGGGTGCTTCGTTTGGCGCGCCTACTCCAAGTGCAACCCAACCAACTGTCGCCGGTCTAAGGTACGAAGTGCACACAGTATCATGTCTCGCGAATAGACGCCGGCATACCGACATCCTGGGGCTACGCCTGCGCATCGTCTTTGTGCGCTTTTACGAACGTATCTGTTCATGGATGAGAAAGACATATCACTGGCCTGCCTGTTCAAGCTCACAAACAGTGAGATGAGATACCCTATCAGCACGTGTTCATTCCGTAGTTATTTCTCTTAAATTACTTAGGCGCTCTAAGATGGTCCATAATGTCAATAGAGTCGGCCGCCTCCTACACTACTGCTTTAATCTATCTGCATAGAGCCAAAGGCCAATATTAACCCTCTCACTCTTATAACGGCCTCAAACAAACGTAACGTCACATATCTGGACCCGCAAGGAGACCGAGCCAAGAAGTAGTTCACACGCCTAGCTCTTCGTTGTTGCACATGCCTCCAATATCTTGAAATTCGATTTCAACCACCTGCGGGCTTGTGGCGTAATGGTTAGACGTCACCTGATAGGTCAGAAAGCAAATCGTGATGCGAGATGCGCTTAAATTAGCAGTATAGCAATAGAATTACAATATCAACCACCTCATAGACCTCTGGCTAAAAACATAAGCTCGCCAGAAGGACATCCTCAAGATCAACCAAAAGTTCAATTCTCCTGGTGACGATGTAAAGTGCTTTGAGATTACCAGCATTCCGAAAGCCTGTTTGCGAGAGGTTCAAGTCCGGCTTGACCTTGTCGCTGCTGTTCAGATGAAGGTTTATTTGGAGAGCAATCACCAGTATGCGCAAGATGTTCTCCAGAGTTTGGTTGTTGGTGGTATTCTCAGCAAGACATAGGTTAGTGATGCGTTTTCAGAGGGGCTTTGATTCACGACAAACGTAGAATCGCCAAAGCAACCAACTGGTCTCATAAAGAATATCTATGCGCATATTGCCTTCCAAAAGCTAAAGCTAAATGGGTTTTTTTTTCAGTCTGTTGGCATGATATGTCTTGTTGAGACGTCATAAGCTTTAGGCATCAATCAATCAATCTCACAAAGCATACTAAACAAAGAGAAAGTCTAGTAGCTAGTAGCAACAAAGACCTTCATACTTGTGCATTGGAATCGTCCAGCATGTCAGTAGAAAAGACAATGAACACAATTTGCTGGTCTGTTCAGTTTCTCATGGCTTCACAACAACAGCCATAGGAGAGCCTGTTCATTGTTGCAAGGAAAGTTCAAGATATGTGTTCAGCGTGGAAAGGGTATTATAAATATTTAGCCAAATACTACCATTTCTAAGCACAAGTCTTACCGCCCAGTCATTAAGCATCCAACCATATACCGCACCATTACAACCCACTTCAAGCATTCCACAAAATGTCCGACTGTTCCAAGCCACCTGTTCGAAGTGCTTCACGCACCCAACTCTACATCGTGGTGAACCAATTTTCGTCCTACGAGCAACAAGATCTGCCCCCTGACAATGGGTTCTTTGACACTCATGACCTCTGGAGCATCGCTCTGCAGCACCTAAATCACTGGGTAGTGGAACAGGGTCTCCTTGTCGATGGTAATCCTTGCCGAAAGGTAACAGGGGATCGGGAGAGTATAGAGCATCCAGAGCGACAGCTACTGTATTTTGAGGTGGCCAACCTTAAGCAAGCTCAGGTATATGATGTGAATCACATCATCAGTTCTACTGACCCTGAGGTCGCGTATGACACTTTGGAGTGCAACCGCAATTGGGTTCTTCGTATCTTCCAAAAGTTGGTAGTTGGTCGTATATTGAACTATAAGAAGGCTGAAACTATTTTTTCCGCCCTTGAGATGAGCTGTGGAGACATCCAAATTCTGGTACAGACATCTTAGGTAGGTAGAAGGATTAGGGTTTTCGAAGAACGAACTTGTCTAGTACATGTTTGTGATTTTTCTTTAAACAGTTTTATATCAGTGCTGCTTTCAGATAGTTACTTTTGCGTCATAGCCAGATGATTGTTGGACATAAGTTTAAACTTTAGCCTGCTGAAGCAAAGAATGGAGATATACCGCTGTTTTCCAGAATATAACCTTTTACGCAAAACTATTCCACAGTGACTCATAAATGTGCTCAGAAAATCTTTATTTGTCCATAAACTTCTGCATGCTGAACATAAACTCTGAGCTACGTGTCCCGGCTACGAATAGCACATATAGAATGCTATTTAGACGTTAATCCCACGAAATCTGGCCAATACGATAGCGCAAAAATGAAGACTTTAGAAAGTTTGATTCTCATGGCATAGACCAGCGTGTCTATAAAGACCAGACGTTCGCCCGTTCAGAATCGTAGAACAGTAGCAGATTCTTCGTCCGTTCACATATCTTTGTATAGCACGAGACACTTTGAAAAACAACCTGATCATCCACTGTCAACACAATCACATCATCTTCTTACATCTTCTTTTGGACAGTCAAACTGCACTCTCTCTCACATTATTCACCCATTACATTCACATACTTCTTCAGACAGACCAGCAAGATGTCGGACTGCACACAGATCCCTTGTAACATGGAGACCAACACTCCCCAGGCCAAACTCTACATCGCCATCAATCCCTCTCTGGACTTCAATCCCAAGATCGACTATCAGGTACCCAGCCACTGGATGCTTGCTGTCTTTCACCCAGTCCTCAAGAAGTGGCTCACCGCTCAAGGTCGTCAGAATGATGCTCGCTACGCCCTGATCAAGGGTGAAGCTCCCCCCAACCACTCCAAGTTGTTCAAGGTTGCCAAGATTCCGGTCACTGAACTTGCTGCTCTTGAAGCTCAAATTCGTTCTGTGCTCCCGGGGGAGAACCCACTGGGCGAGTCGGTGTATAATCGCCAGTATGTGCATGATGTCCTGAAGACTCTGGTTCGCAGTGGGATTATTAGGGAGACACAGGGTCGGGATACTTTTCTTGCGGCTGAGGCTTTTGCATTTCAGTCGAGGGCAGCCTAAGTCGATGGAAAGATTGGCGTTCTGTGGAAGCTGCTGGCCAAGTCGTTGTCTTGTCCCGTGTACATCAACGTGGCATTTTGTAATTTCTTCATTGTATAGCGAAAGCATATTATTCTTGTTTTGGTACACTCACTATAAATAAAGGGTGCAAAAACATTTGTATAATCTTTCCATTTGTGATATGCTAAAGCTTTATTGCATCTTGATACACCCACCACCTGCACTAACAACAGATCCAGTAATCCATCTTCCATCATTCCCGCAAAGCATTCCTACAACATCAGCCACATCCTCGGGCTGTCCAAACTTGGGAATGCTCTGCAAGGGAAAGAATTCATCCTGAAAGGTCTTGACCACCTCCGGTCCACAATCCATAACAGCGTCGGTTTCCGTCAAACCTGCGGTGACAGCATTTGCAGTAGTCCCTGCCATGAATGCATATCGCTCGTCCTTTCCACCAAAGGCCTGTGACCATGTTCGACACAATGACTCGCCAGCCGATTTTCCAGCGGCATACATGAGTTGGTCGGCCCATGGGAGACGTGAGCGGACTGAGGATATGTAGATTATGCGGCTGTTGGGCTGGAAGAGCTTTCGACGGACGAGTTCTTCGACGATTTGAACTGGGGCTTGGATGTTGCCTAGAAGGCTTCTTTGGATCTCTTCTGTAGTCATCTGGCCGATAACTCCAGGCATCGGATCACAAGCCGAGCTCACAAGGATATCAACGCGACCAGCGAAGGACTTTTCAAGGGCATCGGCAATTATTTTAGGGCAGTCGAGGGAGAAGACATCAGCTATGATTCCTTTGACCTGTTGACCCGATGGACGCTCTCTAGATGTAGTTTTGTAGACGCGCTCGGTGATTTCATCGTTCAAGCCTGTTGATAAGGCTTCGACGCCCTTATCACTGACGCAGGTACCCAGGATAGAGCATCCTCGCGATGCTAGGTTGAATGCGATAGCGCGACCTATGCCGCGCGATGCACCACTTATTACTGCGACTTTGCCGACGAGATCAAGCTCTCTGGGAGGTGAGGTTCCTTCTGCCATTTTAGTGGTGTCTTGGCTGTTGGAGGTAGCTTGATATGGAGCTGAAATGAGGCAGGGAACTAGGTGAGGATTGCTTGATGAGGGCTTTGTATGTTGTAGATAGGATCACGGGCGTGTCTCTTCCTGATCCAAGATTTGTGAAGAGCAATGGCTCTTTTATTCAGCAGTCACGACCGATATGACTCACTTTATTCTGTGGCGCGATGCGGGGTTTGGTGTTTCCTCCTGGACAACACTATCCTGTCCCTTCATTGGCTCAAACTGCCCTGGAGATCGCCATTGTCACGGAGATCGTCAGGGCGGGGCTGCAGGACGAGTCTTCTTGGTTCCAGGCAGAGACGTAGGTCTCTTCAAACCATCAAAGAAGGTCTCTATCATGGCTTGATTATCTTCAGCGATTTACTGTTCTTCGAGACTTGAGTGAACCTTGGTGTAGGTGACTACTCGTTCCAAATTGGGTTAGCAGGACACATCGTGCTAAACCGCAGAGCACCAGCTGCATGCAACCTTATACCTTATTCGACGACATCTGCAGTCATCTCGCTCGGCCTAAATAAAGAGTGGCGATATATTACTTAGATTAGAAGCGATATAAGGTAAAAGCAGGAAGTAGATAGCCATAGGGAGTCATAGAATTGACAGCAGCGAGATACCGTCTCAAATACGACACATATTAGAAGATGAGACATCGTTCCTTTGAGAACACAGAAATAGGCCTTGTGACTTCTTTGACAGAGCAAGAAATGCCTAAAGTCTAGACGAGTGTTACATTGTTGGCTGCTAACGTTCCCGGATCCGAGAACGGAGGATGACATTCCGAACTCAAATTTAACCGGTGAATCCAACTACGACCTGGCAAGCGAGATCCGAAACACTGGTGCTCTATGCTTCGATACGATTCCAATTACTTAGTCTAGAAAAAGCCGAGATTAAAAGTGTCTACCATAGCATCGCGCAGAAAGCCGCTCCACTAAATAATAGCTATTAGTTGTACGACGATAGAGGCTTACAATGAGAGGCAACTCACGGGTGTCCCTGTATCTGGCTATCGCAAGGAACAACCATGTTTCTGCAATTCATCCATCTGTAGAACGTTGTGGGTTGTCATCTTCCAAATTTGCCAGCATCATTTCCCTTTTTGGGCCATCGGAACTTGACAGCGTTGTCAGTTGACGCATCGAGACCACTCGATCTATAACGGAGCTATAATGGAGGATCATCATAACATTTCCATTGGGTGACACTCAAACTGCCATCAGGAACGTGATCACTCACAAGTCCGTGCCGTTTGACCCGCAGCATTCTTTTATATCTCACTCCTGAACCTGCATCACCTCCTTCGGCCAGCCTCAACCTGCATCATCTCGAGACATAACCATGAAAATCGCTACTTCACTTGCGGCGGCTGCGGCCTTGGTACAGAGCGCCTCTGCTCATTATATCTTCCAGCAGCTTAGTGTTGGGTCGACCAAATATCCTGTTTTTCAGTACATTCGACAGAACACGAACTACAACTCTCCCGTCACTGGTATGTCTTGATCTCCTGCCTAGTAAGAGCGTTCATAGAATAGTCTACTAACAGCTATGTCTTAGACCTGGCTTCTAACGACCTTCGATGAAATGTGGGCACCTCGGGAACCAACACCCAGACTGTGGGTGTCAAGGCTGGCGACTCGATCACTTTCACCCTCGACACTGCTGTCTACCACCAAGGACCGATCTCAGTGTACATGTCCAAAGCCCCTAGCTCTGCCTCTTCGTACGATGGAAGCGGTGGCTGGTTCAAGATCAAGGACTGGGGTATGCTGTCGCCAATCAACTAAACAGAAAGACGACTAATAACACATGTTTGAACAGGCCCGACCTTCAGCGGCAGTACCTCAACCTGGCCTATGTACCGTAAGTCATTATTCCGTCTTGAAGCTCTCTGTCCGCAATCTGACATTACGAACTGTCTAGTAAGCTACACTTTCAACCTTCCCACTTGCATTGCCAATAGCGAATATCTTCTTCGCATCCAGAGTCTAGGCATTCACAATCCTTGGCCAGCGGGTATTCCTCAGGTAAGATACCAATATGCAGTCTCAGCTGCACAAAGTCTAACGCTAAGGGTCATAGTTTTACATCAGCTGCGCCCAGATTAGTGTTACTGGTGGAGGCAGCACTGTTCCCAGTAACCAGGTCAAGATTCCTGGTGCTTTCAAGGAAACTGACCCTGGATACACCGCCAACGTAAGACAGTATTCTACCAATGTGATAGTGAAGCTTATTAACGCTTGATTTCCCAGATCTACTCCAACTTCAATAGCTATACCATTCCTGGACCTGCAGTGGTACGTGAAACAACGAACTCTCCCAGACCATGTTGTGATATCTAACTTTAGCTCAAGTTCTCTTGCAACGGTGCCCCCGGCGGTGACGGTGGCGGCAGCGACCCCACTACTACTCTACAGACCTCTACCCGACCGTCATCTACACAAGTTCCTCCCGTGTCGACTCAACCATCTGGCCAGGCAAGTCACATATCCATGAGTGTCCACTGCTATATATAATTAGTGATACTGACTTAAGACAGTGCGCTCTCCTCTGGGCCCAGTGCGGTGGAAATACCTGGACTGGTCCAAAGTGCTGCGCCACTGGAACGTGCAAGGCGCTCAACGACTTCTACTCTCAGTGCACCACTTAAGATCCTGTATCAGGTCAAGAGTATATGACGAGCCTTACTGGTTAAATTCCGTGTAGCGGCGATCGGAGAAACCATTTCATGTATATACCTTCAATAGCTATCTGGAGAACCGTAAAAGACACCATATTGTTGAGAACCCTTTCTCCTTGAGCCAGAAATAGCTGCTGATTAACAGTTCGTGACTCCCCAGGCAAAGACAGGCTGGCCAAACTTGTGATCCCAGTTTTCCTTAGAATGACCAATCTCCTGTTCAGCTGCACACGGCGCAGCAGCGTACAGCCTCAGAACACAGTTGGACTTCTTGGTGTTACCCCAAACCATCTAATCGAAAGGTCATCAGCCAACAGACGTTTGTTAAGCCCAGTAAGAAACATGACGTACATGATCGCCCTTGGTACAAGTCGGGATGCTCGTGCAGCCTTTGTTCTTAGAACCAGAATAGGACCCTTCGAAGCCAGAGCCTCTTGGACAGTCAAACTGCATGGTCCACGCATTGACAGACGCCACAAGTGCTAAGATACTGACTGTGGACTTCATTTTCGCAGAGTGAGGTAGGCTTTTCAAGGTTGCAAGGTTAATGATATGCTTAAGTATTCGCTTTCCACGATATTATGCTCAGTACTTATAGAGCCAAACGGTGTAATCTGTACGCCGTCTTATGAAGATTTTCGCCCCCACCTTGGACTGTAAATAGCTTCTACTGTGATACTATTTCTGTGCCTCTAGTCCTGCACGATGTTACACATCTCTCGATATTGCTGGTGCTTCAAAGACCCCTAATCCTAGTAACTGGTCGACCGACTGGTGGAAGAGCTGTTACCCCGCCTTTAATCTAGACTGCGGCTGAAGTTGTTGGTCCCCAATCAGACATGCCGCTGCTTACGCGTTTCCTTTTCTCACCAAGCTTCATTCAGATTTGCCAGTACAATCCAGCTCAAGAACATCTCAAAGATCACAGGCGTAAAACGATAGCTGAGAAAAAATTGTGTTTTGACTGGCTATCAATCCATCGCTATCGTGTCGGCCGACGCACCACAGTACCAGCACTTCGTCCCGCAGTTCATCCTGAAGAACTTTGACCATCCTTTCAGCTGCCCTAAGGCCCGCACGAAAGGCTTGAAATGTAAGAAGCGCCATCACGAAAAAGGAAAATACCCCGGGGACCCAGTTGTGAACTTCCTGGAACTTTCGCCCCAGGATTACAAGATTGAGGAGCTTTCTATCCGACGAGTGTGCGGCCTTGATGACATGTACACCGACCAGTCATCTCAGGCAACGTTTCCTCGCGAACTGGAGGCCAAGTTCAGTAAGCTGGAGGGCCAGACGAGTGCCGTGATTCGCAAGATAATTGCTGCTCACCAACGTGGAGAAGAAAACGTCAAAATTACTAGAACACAGCAAACAGTACTGCGTAAGTTTGTCTATCTACTGAATCAACGAGGCTCGGGCTTCTTCAAGACATACAATTGCAACAGCATCGATGACTACGAAAGGAATGACCGGGATCTTCTGAAAGAGTTTATGGACCGAAATGAAATTCAACGACCGTTGGATGTTTGGTTACAGGGCTTGAGTTCTATCATTGACCTCGATATGGGCGTGGCAGCAAATTGGCAACAAACCCTCAAGTCAACCGTCTATTATGGCCTAATTTGCCATTTCAGGGAACACATCACTGAATTCTAGATGTCCTTCTGCACCCCTTCCAGCGAGGATCAGGAGTTCATTCTCTCTGACACAGGAAGTCATGTCTACGAAGGACCAACTCTCGACTTTCAGGACAAGACAACAGGAGAGTTCCTACGTCAGCGACCCCACCTTCACCTCTTTGCGCCTATCTCCCCACGATTGATGATCATTCTGAGAAGTAAAAATCTACCAGAGCCGCACGAGGATAAAAGTCCTGAGGTAAAGGCTGGGCGTCAGCTTTGGCGACAGATTGAGATCGACTCGATCTATGGCACAGGAACAAAATCCATATTAAAAACCCTACCCGTTCACAAGGCTATCAACAGCTACTCCACCTTGGTGAATGGAGTACTCAGAAAGCGGCCGGGTTGGGATGGACAGCTTCGTCAGACTGATACCTTCTCATTCCCTTTGTTCAAAATCTCCACGCACCATGGACGCATTATGAACGGTCTTTTTTGGACCATGCTTTTCATGGTCGGACAATCATCTTTAACAAGAATGCTACGTTCTTCGATCTGCTAGAATGGTTCTTGACGGAACCTTGTGAGGCTGGTAAAAGGCTGGGCGGAGAACACCAAGCGGAGCAGATGAGGTATCTCTCGCGGTTGACGGCTTTGATGCATGGGATTTATCATTCGTATCGTGTTATATATACTTCGATAGCTACTTTGGCTTTTGAGAATCTTTTTTATAATTTTTTGGTTTCTTCTCTCCCACGCAAACAGGTAGAAATCACAGATGAACAAAATGTTGGATTTGCTATGTATAAAACAGATCATAGTGTGCTATAAAAGAAGTTTTGGATCAGAGTTTACAAATCCGCGGAGATGAATTGGGATTTGCAAAAAAAATTAGAATCAGCGGAGTGAGAAATCGCGTTGTCAGTACTTCAGGTTATGATTTGACCTAATGAATTTACGCTGGTGGTCAGCTTTGATAAGTTCTCATGTAACCAATGTCGACTCAGTGGGAAGTGCAGCCGACAACAACATACCTCTGTGAGCTCCATGTCTTGATACCCCAAGTTCATATCCTGCTTGATCGTTTGATTGGTCCTCTCGGCTACGGCATTGTTTAGTGCACCATCTTCAACGCCACCAGCTGAAAAGATGGAACAGCTCGCGCTAAGATGGATCCTCCCGCCCTCCAGAGTCCACTTCACGCCGAGGTTCATCTCAGATTCAGCATATGACATTGAAGTAGGTTTCAAGAAGCGAGCCTGGAACAATCCGAAAGGATGGAATAAATAGCTTGTTTAACGACAGAGTGAACGGAAAAACAGCTTATCTGGTTGTTGATCCTCGCTCAATGCCCACCAACGACATTCAGACTAGTCTCACCAATAGACCTTCACCTTCTCCATACAGACGTCACAGTCAAGTCTTACTCAGACCAAGTTCCAACCTCTAGCTCCGGCCTCAGCGGCTCAAATTGACATTCATTTCTTCCAAAAGGACCTCACTGACTGCCCTCAATTTATGTCAACACGCGTCAATTACGGTGATGAACAATGCCTTCTTCAGACGAAGCTTCAGCTCACCAAAATGAATCCGCCCAAGCGCGTCCAAAACGAAAACTCTCGCCATGGCTGGACCACTTCAACGCCCACGACATGAAGATCTTTCTTCGATGCTGGATCGCAATATGGGTTATGATGCTCCTCATCTTCATCCACCCCAGTCTCGTCGAAATCGGCCAAGCGACATTCCTCGGCGCAATTCTCCTCTTCGCTGTACCGCCTGCTAGTATCTTGTTCATCTATCTCCTCGCCGCGTTTTCGCTGCTGCTGGGAATGTGCCTTGCCTGGTGTTGGGGTCTTTTGACGATGAAGGCAGCGCTAGCGACGCGCTCTGATGCAGAGACGCAGGTTAAGCTTGAAGCGCTGCAGCAGCAGGTTGGGGAGATTGCGAAGACGACGGGACAGACGCCGGCGTGGGAGGCGCAGATTTTGATCCATGAGGGTTTTATGCTTGATGCGAGAGTCACGGCTGTGTATTTCAGTATGGGCTGTTTGTTTATCTACGTCTTGGCTCGACTGCGATGCGCGAATCCGAAGCTTGTCCTCATGCAGATCTTTGGAACGATTGTCACCGATATCTTTATCCTTTTTGGCCCGACCCTCCCAGCGTTTCAAGGCGACCTTGCAGCGATCCTCGTCAAGCCTGGAGCCATCGGCATCGGTCTGGGCTTAGCATGCTGCCTGCTTCTCTTCCCCCAGTCAACATCGTACATGGTCCTCGGTCAGATTGAGAAGCTAGTCCGCATGTCCAATTCAGCTCTTTCTGCGACCAAGAGGCGATTTGCTGATAAGGCCATCCCGCTTGCGGAGCTTCAAGGGAGTAGGGCTAGTATGATCGCTGTCTTTAAAGCTGGACAGCCAGCCCTTGCGTTTCTTCCGATTGACTTTTCTCGTGGTCGATGGAACGCAGATGATGTCAGAGGTCTACACCAGCGGGCGCGCAAAGTCATGTTTTCCAGTCTGTACCTTTTGGATTTCCAGATTGCCCAGGTTCGAGGGAAGCAGAAGGAGCAGGAACATATCAAAGCTCAAGAAGATGGACGAATCGGACCTGCGACGGATAAAGAGAAATACGAGATTGGGCAACATCATCGACATGAAAACGCCACGATCCTGAGTGCTTTCCAAAGACCAGAAGGCTCTGAAATACGCTCTAGAACGAGGAATACGCTTCGGGATACCACATCAGACCTGCTGGACATCGGACCGCAAGCCATTAACCTCGCGGCAGATTATGTCCATGCTGTCAATTCCTGCCGATGGATGGGAAAGCCTTCGTCTGTACAGTGGGAGGAGCTGAACCGAAACCTTCACGATACCCTGGCAAGGTCGCGGCAGGCGAGGGAAGCATGCGTCACCAACACAACAAAAGGTGTTCTCGAGGCTCACGCAGAATTGTTCGACGAGAATGGCCACCTCAAACCAGTGGAGGGAACTGATCGACCATTCCTACCAAGCATGGTGATTGCCATGGTCATCGAGGAACGGATTCTGAACATGGCCATTGCTACAGAGAAGCTCCTAGAATACATACTCCACCTCTCGGAAAAGCGAACCAGCCACCGTATTTGGGTTCCATCACGGCTGCAATATGCTCTGGCCTGGATATTCCATGGACAGATCTCTTTTCCAGGCTACGATATCTCAACAGAGGAGGATCCAGATCAAATGATGGACGGCGAGTCTTTCGATGAGCAAACCAAGGAGACCAAACGAAGGCTAGATATCAGCCGCGGATACAAAGGCTCTTCTGCGCAGAGAAGCCAGATTGGTCGAGTATTCATCGCGACGTACAACTGGCTAGTCAATCCGTCTGGCATGTATGCGCTAAGAATGGTAGTTGTTACCATTGCAACTTCAATACCGGCAGTGCTTCCCAGTACAGCTGGTTTCTTCTACCGAGAGAAGGGTATCTGGGCCGTTATCAGTGCTCAGACTGTTTTACTCGTGTATCTGGCTGACTTTACGTTTTCGCTCATCGCACGTACGATTGGAACTATTGTCGGAGGAGTCATAGGTATGGTTGCTTGGTATATTGGTGCTGGGAGTGGTGTTGGCAATCCATATGGTATGGCAGCTTCAACAGGCGTCATGATCATTCCCATGCTCTGGTGGCGCCTCTATCTTCCCCCCTCATTCGCATTTGCTACAATCATGGGCGGGGCCACTTTCTGTCTCGTTCTCGGCTTCAGCTGGGATCACGACCATATCGTTCAGTATGGTCTTCCTGGTAAAGGCTACGAAGCATTCTGGAAACGAGTCGTCACAGTTCTGATCGGTTTCGTCGCTGCGTTCGTCGTGCAACTATTCCCAAGCCCACCATCTGGAACGACGCACGTCTGCAAGATTCTCGCAAACTCGGTGCGAAGTCTATCAGATCACTACGCTCTTCTGATTTCCCACTGGGGTCGGACGGACAGGAATCATGCCCTGGGTGCAGTCGCGGAACATATCTCGATCGAAATGGCAGAGATATTACTCGCCGTGAGTCCATCCATCGCGTTGCTGAAAGGCGAATTGAGCTTCGGGCCCTTCGACCAAAAGGTTCTTGCGCAAACGAAGGAGCAGCTACAGTACATGAACCAAGCACTCGGCGGTCTTCTTAACCTCGCATCTACACTACCACAAGAGATGCAGGACCGTCTTATCCGCGTTGCGAACATACTCGATGAGCGATCCATTGGAGATGTCATGGCTGTGCTCGGCATCATTGGACAGTCTCTACGAACAGGCTCACCTCTACCTGAACGACTACCTGCACCGCTTGTTCGACGCGCCATTGATTCATTCTATGCTTCGAAAAGTGAAGTCCTGTTAACAACAACCTTAGTCGCAGATGAAGATCATCGACGATACTGCGTCGCCGTAACGCTGTATCTCAAATTTCTGGGAAGCATTGATGATTTGCTGATTGTTCTGAAGACAGCGCTAGGAGAGAGGCATATCATCTATCAGTGGGACGATGTCAAGGATATCGCATGAGTCACCAGACCAATAACACTGCTGTTAGACCGAGCTTTAGCTGCATGAATCAGATTGAACCGCAATTAGCCGAATATTTTACATTGATCAGTTATCGTGTGAAATGGGATGCAGTCGTGATTTCAGCCTCAAGGTCGTCGTCCAATTATTATCAAGGCGTGCCGAGCTCCAGGTTAAAATCTCACAAGCCAAGTCGGTTGGTGGCGCATCAGGCTCCACTACGAGCTAAGACTATTGATGCGTTAGGCATTGACCCAACACAAGTAGAAGCACTAAAATGCAGTGAGTAATTGTGCTGTGTTTTATGTCACTCTACCTTGGTTCTGAGAAATTGTATCGTTACGCCAAGCTTGTGATGGGAAATGGCCGATGACAGGCAACCATGAGTCTCATGAGAGTATTTTAATTCATTTAGGTCTTTGTCTTGGTCAGACTCAAGACTGTTCATCGATCTAAGCATGGCCACTCTCGATACTCTACCCGTTGAACTTGTCGCAAAAGTCGTGAGCCATCTGTCACCTCAAGATGTCAAGGCCTTGAGCTGTGTCAGTTGGTTCATGCGGCATGCCGTTATTGGAGAACTCTTCCGAACTCTCATTATTCGCTGTCCGCTGACGTCTACCCAAGTTCTGGAGGAGGTCATCCACAAATATCAAGACTTTATCTCTAGAGTCCACTTGCATGTCTCCTTTCAGCCCAACATGGAGGAAAAGCCCCACGACGGTCCAATGCCCAGCGTCTGGGGACCAATTCCAACAGACACACTCGAGAAAATCACGCGAGGCGATCTCCTCAGCAACGTCAGTTCTTTCGCCCTCGACTTCACTGGGGCACAATTTAAGTACGATGGCTGGTGGGGCAAACCAGCAACTTGGCCAGATCCAAACATGCCCCAGGACATTTTTGACAGTGGGGAGAACTGGGATCAGACACTGCAACAAGAACGCGATATTATATGGCGCGCTCAATACAACGAATTCATGCGAGCCGTTTCAAGGAATCATACTATTACTAAACTCAAGATAAAAGACCTCATTCCCAGGAGCACTTCCGCTTGGGAAACCCCAGAGTGGGCGTCTTTCCTGGGAAGGCTGAAGGTTTTAGAGATCGGTATCTTTGGCGGCGACGACGGCGATTGTTTACACACCAATCTCGGGTTCATAGAGTTTATCGGAAGTTTGTCATACTTTGTCATGAGGCATGCGCGAAATGTCCGGCATCTTACTCTCGAAGCGAGCCCTGATGGTTTATTTGGAGGGGCATCTGCTAATTACAGCATCCCTCTGCCCTTGAAAGCAGACCACCTTCTCTTCCTCCACTCACTCACGCTCAAGAATATTATGATCGGACCTGATCTGTTAGAGTTTCTCACCAGTCGAGTCGATTGCTTTGAGGAGCTTGAGCTACATGACTGCATGTGCGATGGGCCTGAACCGGAATACGGACCAGATTGGGACCTAGAACCTGTGACGTGGGCTGATTTGTGGAGGGCCCTCCGGGAGAGCAGGATGCGACTTTCCAAGGTGTCTGTTGTGCAAATCAAAACACCTCCGCTTCTATGGCAGGAGGGTAATAGAGAGGAGGATGAGGCCAGTGAGGATTCTGTGGCGGCTGCGAGGATTCGAAAGATGCTAGAACAGGACAGAAGTTTGGTGTTATGGAGATATGCTAGGGTTGATTATGAGTATGGTTGGATTGTGGAACTTCCAGATGATAATGTTAAGTATTTTGAGGAGGGTGAAGATCAACGAGAATATGTGGAGCTTTTGAAGGTGTTGGGGGAGAGGAGGCAGCTGCGAGAGTCATGAACAAGCGATGAAGAGCTAGTCAATTGACAACTTATCTGACTGAGTATTGAAGACTGACATGCTATAGTAAGAAATTGCCTGTGTAGTTATTTGGTATCAGATTGTTGAATGCCTTAACCGTGACTTTATCTTCATTCTTTGCCAAACGCTTGACCAATTCCAAGTAGCAATCTAGATCAAGCATGCGGCCAACCTTAACAGACTTAGCCATCTTTACTAAAAGAAAAGAATTTAAAGTACTTAGCTAAAAAGGAACATTGCGTACAGTAACATGGAGATAATTAGATAGTTCATTCAGGCAAAAAACTAAACAATTAAGTAATTTATTCAAGGGAACAGCAAAAGAATAGGGTCTGGCCGGGGATTGAACCCGGGACCTCTCGCAAGCTAAGCTATAGGGTTTTCCCTAAGCGAGAATCATACCACTAGACCACCAGACCGATCAAGTTCGATAGAAGCAAGTTTCAAAATGCAGTCTATGTTTGGACCCTAGGCTCGTTTGGACTGTCTTCCATGGATATTAAATTATAACGAACTCTCCGGATCGTTCCGCAACTTAGAGACTGTCCGTATAATGGGGACCAAGGTTCATCAACAGCCATGTCGGTGTAAGTGCATTGGGTCCAGCGTTCAAACACCAAACTCTGTTCCTATCAAGAGTGAAACACTCACCATTTCATGCGCTGCCCTACAGGGCATCATCCCCGGCGTTGATCACATCTAGACCCTTTCATTGGTTGCCTTTAGTGGATGCCCTGTAAATTTCGCTACGGCGAGCCTAGCTCAATCAAGGTTAATCCACTGAATGATTGGGCTTCTGCCTAGCTAGTCCCCTATTGCTATTCCCATTCTGTTCCCTCTCCTTTCCCAAGTTTTCCCTTCTTCAACATCTCATCGTTCATTCATTCGCTCATTTTCAGCCACAAAATACTTTCACTTCATACACTCGCTATCAATATTCAACATGTCTTCTGCTCTCGTAACCTCTCTCCCCATCTTTGCCGATGCTGGCTCGTCGATGACTCTCGTCGCCGACGTCCTCGGCGCAGACGCGGATCATACCACATACGTTCTGAACTGCCCCTACGTTGACCCTGAGAGCGAGGAGTTCCAGACCATGGACGACTGCGGTGTCTACAACAACACCTACATCATCGGGCCGTACATGAGCAAGACTCTCCCTCCCGGTGCTGCTAGCACAGGCGACTTTGACCTCTTCGTCACCATGCCCGGCGACGCAGAAGATGACTGGAAATTCTCCATCCACTGCGAGATGTCGCGTACCGTCGCTACGAAGTGCACCACTATTAATATTGGCGGCAACGACGACGGTCATCCTACCGCGACTATCACCAACACTGCAGATCTTGAGGATTACGGGTTTAGAACATTCGACTACGGTGCTGTTTCTATCACTGCTGGTCAGGAACTGCTCGACGCTAAACACGCGAGCGCCACTGCGACTGCTAGCGACGCCACCAAGACCAAGGCTTCGGGAAGCGATGCTAGTGGATCTGAGACTTCTAGTGAGGCTACACCTGCTAACACATCTGGTGGATCGTCTTCTTTCGCGCGTGCGTTTGGTGCTCTTTCTCTGGCCGGTGTCGCTGCTGCCCTCATCATGTGAGATCCCGGCGCGGAACAACTGTCTTGATATAGTTCTTGTATGATTATCAGTAATGAGGGCTTGGGGTTGGAGACGATAAGTCTCGTAATGCGCAGGATTGAGCATGATATTTATACTTTATGCAATCAACATAAATAAATTAAGCTTTTACCTTAACAGGTGGTCGGAGGATACCCGTGGAGTCCGTTTAACTTTGAACCTGTCTGATTGAGTTTCCCAGGCAACTACAGTCATTGAACCACAACTTGCTCAAACCAGACTGCACGCTGACCCCTCATGGCATGAGCGAACATAACTTCTAAGTAATGTCGATATGTGAGCAAAAAGATATTTTTGAACTTACATTTTATAACAAGACTCGAATGTGATAACAGTCTTCGTTGTGGATTATGTAGAGAAGCCGGGGGCGTCGATGTGTGAGTCGATATTAAATCATGGCATGAGGGTGTAAACGTCAGAAGTGAGTAGGACTTAGCATAATGGAAGAGTAAAGAGCCTCGTAGTGTCCGGTCCCTCCTTTTGGGTTGGTCTAGTGAAAGTAAAATGTCGTCGGGACGTGACAGGGCAGCGCCTTCCTTGTGCCATACTTCGAGAGATCACAGCAAAGATGTCTTTCATTGCTTCTTACCGCTGCGAGATTTCACGTTTGGTCGCCTCTGAACTGGGAAATCTCTGATAGTAGACAAAATATGGTACAGAATTTAGCGTTCGTGAGGGGGCATGAGAGAAAACCAAGGCACCTTCCAGGATGGCCACATAAGGAGAGCGTGTTGGTTGCCTCACTGTTCTCAAAACATAGCTAGATCATTGACAGTCTCTATGGCCTTCATCATTATCACTGTTCTGGGCATAGGATAGACCTTGATGCAAAAGAAAGTGATGTTAGTTACTGCATCCCTTGATATTATGTGTTTTGCACAGTAACCCCCGCCACTTGAACTCGAGAAGAGTATTATCTAAGGTATCCTAGCTACCTAGAGGCACCTTGAACACGTCAAAACGAGACCTGGTCCAGCTGAGCCTTCATCAGTTTCTCCCCGCTTCTGTTTCGGGGATTTCCTAGACTTTGAACACTGTGCTCGCCACCTTAAACACAAATTGAGGCCTAAGACGGAGAAAAGGCCCAGCCGCACCAAAGCATCATAAAAGTTAGAGATTCGCACCTCGAGCAGAGGAAAACCTCTTGTGAAAGGAAAAGTTTACCTGATACGTGGCCATGGGATATCCAATCCCATGGAGGGGGTAACAGCCTGGGGCCACTGTCAAAGACTGTTTTATATAAACCTTTCACGGTCTGTCACTGATTTGGAAGTTAGATCAACTAGTGCCAACGTTAATCCCCTTATAGTTTCCCCTGGCTGGGGAACGTCGCCCCAAACCAGGCTTCCCACCACCATGGGCGAGGACGTCCACAGATGAACTGAACGTGGCTAGCTGTTTCAGTTGGGCATGAACATATGACTTATGGGATTCAAACGATTCCCGTCATGAAGGAGATTAGTATGCAAGTAGACTTATCAGATGCGGGGATGAATGGGAATGCCCAGGGGAGCAAGAAGCAGTAAAGGAATTACACACGATTCACTGGCAAGGGTTGTGAGGTTACTTCGTCCTGCATTTGCCTCTTCAACTCTACTCATCAAGATGCCTCCAGCTTTGCCTCTATCGATAGAGAACAGCACATTGTACATCCCCTCGAGACGAATCAAAGCAGTCCGCTCAAGTGAACCTTTCGTGGCTCTCCGTGTTACTCATCCCTCAAAGGCAAAGACCAGGTGAAAGACTGTAAATACACAGTACGACCAGAACTATCCATGCTTTCATTCGTCAGAGTGAAATCCTGATCTAACAAGCTTTCATTCTGTAATCTTTGATATCTCACCCCATCACGCTTGGAAACTCTCTCATACTATAAAATACCAAATTTCTTTCTCTGTCTTCCTTTCTTCATTCTTCTCACTTAACCACATTCGACAAACGAGTCTAACTTTCGACAACTCACACCTGACACAGTAATAAACACCAAAAGGTAATACTCCTTCCTACCCTAACATTCTTACTCATCAAGTATCCAGCTACAATGAGAACCAACGAGCAAGGTAAAAAGATTGCTTGTTCCAGGTGCCGCGTGGGGCACCGAACATCTACGTGTGTTGACACCCCAAGACACCAAGGTAAGCACACGCCCTCCCTCAAACATAGACCAACGCTAACAGACTTTATAGATGACGTGCAGGTGATCCCCTCACCTGGTCGTCCAGCAGGGTCCAGGACAGACCTAGCCAGGGCCGCTGTGCAGCGGGAAAAGAGGAGACTCCGGCAAAGAAAGGCGCCGGAGGAGGAACAAGGTGTTACGGGGCTTCAACAAGAGCCACGCGCCTTTCCTCCTCAACGCGCAGTTTCTACACCTGTGCCGGGGAGCTATGCTGCTAGATTCCCTGGGTTCCCTATGGCCGGGAACCAGAACTCGGGGGGGCTTGTAAAGCCTCAAGCTCCTGTCCCTTCCCGGCGATATAGTGCCCCTCCTGATCCCCTTTCTGTGGGCGTACCTGAGCCCGCCCAGCGTCCCCGGGAGCAGCCAGTTTATCCTGGGATGGGCTACGGTCCTACCCTTCTTCCTCCCGCTGCTCCTGCTCCTGTTTCTGCCCGTTCTGCCCTCGGTTTCCCTGTTACTGCTCCTGACCATGCTGCTTCTGCTGTCCCCTCTGGGATGGACGGGTTCTCGTATGTAGGGGTAAGGATGCCCATACAGGTCCCAGGTCCCCATGGCCCTGCTCTCCTGCTGGGCTCTGATGTCACTGAGAATCCTTTACACATCAGTCCCCAACATCCCATCCATTCCCTTGGTCCCACTGCTCTCCGTCCACCCCACCCTGCCTCTTCTGCCCCGGTTTCTCAACCAGTCGTGGCCAACCAGTTCAATGCTATGGAGCAGAACTTTTTGGTCAATGGCCAGGTCACGGGGCTTCCGCAAGTTAGCATGGTGGCGCAGGCTGACCAAGGGGGCAGCATGATGAAGCAGGTCATTCCGGGAAACCCCATGGAAGCTAGGTATATGGTCTCTTCTGTCGCCTCTGCCCCATTCCCCGGCATATTTTCCCTCGACGAAGGCCTTGGGGGGAACAAACCTTGGGGCATGCCTAACACTGGGCAGATTGGCCAGCCCATTCCAGCGGCCCGCAGTGGTGTCCCAGCTTCAGGCTCACAAATTCCCTCTGCGCCAAGTGCCTTCCTTGGTCACCCAGCTTGGGAGAACTCCCTCAACACGGGTGTTGCCGGGCCTGGGACTCTGGCTGATCAGGAGGTGTCGGCTTCTTCTGGCCAAGATTCTTGGCTTGATTCTGCACTCCCTGCTAACGACCCCATAGCAGGTGGATACCAGTACGACCCAGGAGGAGCGTATGGTTTTCCTGCCGAAGCACCTGGTGCCTTCCCTCCTTTCTCCTTTACTTTTATGTGAGGACTAGTAGAAGCAGAACCTGGGTTATTGGCTGGCAGACATACTGTCTTGGAATCTTTTGCCAGAGGAGCAGCTGGGAAGAGGAGTAGAATGCTGGATCGAGTCAGCCTACTTGTCCTTCGAAGGATCATGAGGTGAGAGCTCATGGAAGGATGTACCATTGGGAAAGGGGCCAGGTATAGGTCAAATGGGAAGTCCCAGAATCACATGGAAGATTCAACGCTGGACTTCACTTGTGCCACCTCTGGCCAGTTGAAGACGTGGCCCGGCGACACAGGAGGGTTGTTGACTGGAACTATTGGGACTGACTGGGGAACTAACCCAGCCAGAGTCAGAAGTGGCTACTAAAGGGGACTATCAAGGAAGTTGGGAATGAAGCAAACAAAAAGGTCGTCAAGTTCACTTCAATGTTGGCGAAAGGCACATGCTGACAACAAGAATCACTCCAAGATGGTCCCTCAACGAGTATGTCTTATGATTTATGGAGGAGCCTCGATTTGAAGTCAGTACAGTGAGAAGGAGGATATATCATTATATTTGTTTGGTTTGCATGGCGTCGTGGATGGATGGAAAGATACCCCTGGAAGAAGTTGGATCTCATCGAGTTGTCACCATGAATGAGAAGTGGTTTGGAGTCATGCTAGAATGAGATTTACATTTGAAAAGTACCACAAGTCATTTGGTTGTTATTGGTTACTACACTTTCGGCATTATACAATAAAACTGTCCCTTGTGAGTTTTGAACAGCACCGATTCCAAAGTTAGTCGAAATGCTCAGCCCCTCATTCGTCCACGTCTGAACTCACATTTCTGCCTGAACTTTCACCACCTAGGCATCCATCAATTTGCTCCGACCCAAGTTACACACGCTACAGCCGCTATTGCAGCCAAAGCACCCAAGATCAACATTTGCAGCCCTTCGATCATCCACGAACGTACTGACGCATCTCCCGTTTGTAGCATGTAGCTCTTGCCAGCTCCAAAGACAAATAACACCAAGAGACAGAGACACGAACTCCAACGTAGGCCGAGACCCACTGTGCTGGTGAAGAAGTAGGGAAATAACGGGATGATGCCGCCGATGGTGTAGCCTAGCGATATCGAGAGGCCAGAAATAATTGGTGACTGTGTTGACTGTGAGGGCGATATGTCGTCTTTTAACGAATTTAGACGCGATACCACGCGTTGAAGATCTGATGGTTCTTGTTGAATCGTGTTGAGGATTGTCGTGACTGTTGAACTTGGGAGGTCCAAAGGCTCGAGATGTTGTCGCACCAACTCCTCCGCTTTCATCTGCATCTTCTCGGATTGCTCAACCATGTAGTCGCTTTCACTATTCCTCTCATGGCTCTCTCTTGAGTCCTCCAAATCTTTGGACTTGGGCTCGCAAGGTGCGCATTCGTCTCGTGCTGCGAGATATCCTCCGATCCCCATGCTGATACTGCCCGCGCATAGCTCTGCTAGTCCACCAGTAATGACAGTATCCGTCTTTCCAAGAGAGCTGAGCCCAGCCGTGAGGGCAAAAGGTACTGTAAGTCCATCTGAAAAACCGAGCGTGAAGTCGGATAGAAAGCGTTTGAATGCTGGACTTTGCGATGACTTCATTTTGAACGAAGCTGCTTATCTCAAATCTCGAGGTTACAAACGAAGATGTAATGTAAGAAGGAAGAAAGTCTCAAAAGAGCAAAATCATAAGTCCTTCCCACCTCCCACGTGCCTTCCTATTCCATCCCATGATGCATCTCATCGGTGGCAAGAGAGGATAGCTCACGGCATGATATTGCCGACCCCAGCGCAAAACAGTCCCGGAAGCGAAGTGATCTACATCGCACATGGCGAAACGCCGCCATCTTACAGGTCGGCCATGCGCTAGCGACCGCTGACCAAAGTGCGCTATTTGATTCGTCTGCCCCTGGGAGATGGTGTGTCCTAGTGCAAAAGATCCCTGGAGCGAGAAAGGCTAATGGATGGATCGTTCGGCCCGTTGACTTGGCGATCTGGCATGTGCTTGGCAAATGAACCACGAATTTATTGAAACGCTATTGAAAAGACAGTGTTCAGAATCTTGGAGGTTAAGGTTGAGTCTAATTGGCTATTTATTCTATCTAGACTGATATCATAGAATGATGCTATTTACCCTGTCCTGATTACACCGAGTATCTATACAGCAATCTAGGTAGACTTAACAGGCTCATAGCCCTTAGGAGGGTTAAGTCCGTCGTTAACCTCAATAGTATCCTTGTAGTAAGTAGGGTTCTTGCTCTTCTTCCACTCCTTGCGAATAGCCTCAAAGACCTTTCGTCCAGAGAAACTATGCTCAAGATCCAAGTTGGGCGCAACATACTCCTTGTTTCCGCCATTGGTGTTGAAAGGACCAGCATACGAAGCGTTCCAGAAGTAGCTGTCCAGCTTGTGAGATTTCCACTTTCGGATCTTGTCGCCCGTCTTTTGCGCAACCAGCTTGAAGACGTTGGCGCCTACGTCCCAGCGGCCGAGGGTGTCGAGGCCCCAGTTCGCGGAGACGGTGGCGATCTCGGAGTAGTGGTTGTAGAAGCTGTTGTCGCTGGTTCCGACGAGGTGCTTGGGGACTGCGTCGCCGAGAAGGATGCCGAGAATGTGGTTCTGACGAGCGTAGGTCTCGTTCTCATCCCATGTAACGAGAACAAGAGTGTTTTGCATAAAGTTCTTGTCCTTGAGAAGGGGCTCGAGGAAAGTACGCGCCCACTGACCAGCAACAGTAACGGAAGTGTCGTGTCCATCTGAAGTCATGTTGGGGGTGATGAACATCCACTGAGGAAGCTTGTTCTCCTTAAGATCCTTGTGGAAAACAGACTTCTCAGTATCGACGAGCGAGAGGTTCTTGATCTGAGAAAGGCGCTGCTCAGAGGTAGCGATGCTGTCGTGGAGAACAGCGGGATTGTGCTTGCGAACGTAGTCATTCTTGCCATTCTGGTGGTTCACCCAGGCAAAGCCCTCAAAGCCAGAGTAGGGCATGTCCTCTTGGTACAGACCCCAGGAGATACCGCGGTGCTCGAGGAGATCGATCACAGTAGAGACGTTGCTGGGGTTGCGGTTGAAGTCGTCGTTCTGCATGCCAAAGTAATCTCCTGCAATGGCGGCCATATAGTTTGGCTCAGAGGGATGGGTCACTCCGAAATAGTTCTCAAGAGTGATACCCTTCTTGCGGAGCCAGGTGAAGTTGGCTAAGGCTGTCAGTCTTCATCTTTTGATCAATTGAGGAGGGGAAACTTACGGTCACCGAAAGCCTTCTCGTAGTTCTCATTCTCAAAGTAGATAATGGCAATGCGATCAAATGCCTTACCCTTCACCTTGGAAGTAGGACTGCTAGTCTTGGCAGTCGCAGCAGCAGCAGCGACCTCAGCGGTGCCAGTGGCAGTGTAGCTAGTCGCCCAGCCAGTCTCAACCTTGTGCTGCTTATGCTCCTTGGGAGGCTCATAAGAGTGGCCGAGGGCCAGACCAGCGACGGCCAAGATGGTAGCAGTTTGGAAGAGCATAACGATTGAATTCAAACACAAACTTGAACTTGAACTTGAACTTGAGCTAAAGATCGACGCTCAATTGGCAGCAGCGTTATTGGGTTTCATATAGGAATGCCGATCAAACTGCACGGATATCGTGCCGTGCGTTTCTCCACCGTCGGTCAACGCAACGTCGTTGGTGTAAATCATATTGAACTTTTGTAATAACCCTGGGTAGAATGTAACGCCAATGGACTGCAGGGGCAGGGCACGTGTGAGTGTCTTTGGGGCGATGGAAGGGTTCTGCTCGCGTGCCGACTCTTCCGGCTCCTCGGGTTCAACGTCACGCTAAGATGATCCCCGCTTGGGTGGGTGGAGTATGCATTGAGGGTTCATCTTGGAGCTGGAGTTTGTTCTTTTGAACGAACGACATGACAACGTGGGCTTTTTCTTCAATTCGTTGTGTGAATTATGGATGAGATCAAGTCTCCTTGGGTGAAGGAGGATGAGAGAGATGGTGAGGGGACGTGGTTCCTTGGTCATGAGGCTGCTCTGAAGTCAGAGCAAGCAGTTGAGAAAGCTCCGTGGAAGACCAAAACACCAAAAAGCAAGGGCTTGACAATATTCGTCGCTGTCGCTTGTATTGTTTCAATTCTGCTCCTGGCCGCGGTCACTCTCAACCTTCAGGTTCGACCATCAACACACAAAGAAACGCATCCAAAACCCCCTCAACCAAGCAAACCAGCTCCAACGCCAGAGGCAATCAAACACCAAGAACCCATCCCCTCATCACCTCAACTCCGCGATACAAAAGAATACATCCTCTCATCATTATGGGACCTCAACTCCCCTCCAACAACAAGAGAATATTTCTGGACCATCAACGACGTCGTTCTCAACCCCGATGGCGTCTACAGGCCAATGATTCTCATCAACAATCAATACCCCGGCCCTCTCGTTGAGTGCAACGAAGGCGACACTCTCATCGTTCATGTTGAAAACAAGGCTGTCAATGCGACTGCGATTCATTTCCACGGCATGTTTCAGAACGGCACGAATAATATGGATGGAACAGTTGGCATTACTCAATGCGCCATCGCGCCAAACTCAAACTTTACTTATAAATTTGATGTCAAGGGTCAGCATGGCACGTATTGGTATCATGCGCATCATAGCGCTCAGGCGTCAGATGGATTGCTTGGACCTATGGTTGTTCACTCCAAGAAGGAAAAGGACCTGCAGAAGATGGACTACGCGACTGATAGAGTTGTTATGGTCCAGGATCACTACCATAACTTGACATCGGAGCTTTTGATGGGGTATCTTGCGCCAGATCAGGAGAACAATGAGCCGGTACCGGATAATGGTCTTATCAATGGGCGAAATGTTCGCGATTGTGCAGACTTCAAGGGTTGGGCGTGCAATACTACGGATCTTGCTATACCGACGATTGACCTTGAAGCTGGGAAGCGTCACAGACTTCGCATCATCAACGTCGGCGCCTTTGCAGAATTCCAGATCCAATTCGACGAGCATCCCTTCTACATCACAGAAGTCGATGGCACAGACGTCCATCCTGAACCAATCCATCGAGTAAACGTCCTTCCAGCACAGCGGTACAGCGTTGTCCTTGAGACGAATGTCACAACAGCTGCGACATTCTGGATGAGGGCTAGAATGGTGACGCACTGCTTCAAGAACAGGAATGAACGTCTTCAGCCTGAAACGAGAGCCATCATGCGATATACCGGCAAGGATAAGATGGCTTCTGAAGAGCCAAAGAGCAAGGAGTGGCCTGACGCGATTGAAGTCATCTGTCGAGATCTAAACACCACTGCCCTTCGACCAGTTGAAGTTGCATCGCCACCCCCAGCAGACCAAGTCATCGTTCTTCGCGCAAATTTTGAGATAGGAGATTGGCGCTTGGCAAGAGGGTTCTTCAATGAGTCAACTTGGCATGCTAACGCAACGCATCCATCTTTACATCGGTTCCTCGACAGTGGATTACAGAGCACGTCTGTGAAGAACCCCATCGCCATCAATGAGAAGGTCTTTGAACGCCAAAAGGAATTTGTGCTAGAAACAAGCGGTGTCCGAACAATAGACATCTCCATCAACAACTTCGACGACGGAGCTCATCCCTTCCATCTGCACGGGCATAAATTCTTCGTCCTCCTGCAAGGTCGAGATGGCTATCCGCCCAGTGCAGCGGATCTCCCGAAATACCTAGAGTCACACGGCCTTTTGGAAAACCCACTGAGGAGAGATACACTTACTGTCGAGGGATATGCTTGGGCTGTTATTCGTGTTGTGCTGGACAATCCGGGTTTATGGGCATTTCATTGTCATAATACGTGGCATGCTGAGTCTGGAATGTTGATGCAGATGTTGGTGAGGCCGGAGGTTATGAAAGATTGGAAGGTTGGTGAGGAGGAGAGGGGGTTGTGTAGTAGGGATGGTGTTATGAAGGGGATGAGGCCGGATGACAGTATCTGGTTTGGACAATTTAGGTAGGGGTATGAGGGGGGTTAGACCTTTTGTAGCATATGGCGTTTAGGTCTTGGTATATTTAATTGGATAAAGTTTCCTTCTAATAGTCGAGTAGCTTTCGGCAATGGAGCCAAACTACTTATAGCACTACACTCCGAGTGGCAACGGTGAAAAGGTATGGCAATGTGAATATGACGATGTTAGACTATCCCCTTCCTGATAATGTTTATCAGATCAAAAGACTGCAAGTCATTTTTTCTGAGACATGAGCTTCTTTGCGGCGTAAGAGATACTGAACTGCTCAATGTCAACAAGCAACCGCTTAGAGCTCGATCCGTGCCTACGAATAAGACAGTCTCTGAACGTGGCGTCTTAGGAGCTTCTTTTGGCTCACCTGTTGATACTATAAATGCTATTCAGCCATTCTCTCAGGTTTTGTCTCCAATCTATCTGGAATTTGGCCTCTGATATAGCATATTCGCAGAGTGAAATAGACAAGCCAACAGATAAATGTCAAATTATGAAAACCCACGGAATTCTCGAATTTCTTTAGCCCCGCGTTGGATATAGCTGGGTTTGATTGAGGTGAAAGTTGGCAAGTGACGCGGTCTTCACAATCTTACACTCCAAGCCATCGCAGTAGTCGACAATACAACAATCTTGAACTTGCAATAAGTATCATCCTCGACGGTATATTTCCCCAATTAATTGCTTTCGAAATGTTTTATCAGAATTAATCCTTCAATGACGGATCCGTGGGCCTTGTCTCCGAAGACCCGAGCATCGCTCCAATCTCAAAACAGCCTCGGAGGACCAACCTCCGATCCCCACACAATGCCACGATTTGACCCCAGAAACACGGTAATGTCTCCTTACTTTACCAGGCTGGTGAATGCCACTTAGTCGCACTTTTAAAATTGATCATGTGCCCGTGATGTCCATAGCGCGGAGTCACGTCTTCCGTGGTCAGTTACGGATCGGTTCAGTGACGATTCCCGGATGGAGAAGCCTTCCGGATACTCAAGATGATTATTCAATGGATCATCTAAGGCTTGGCGGGTGAAAACTCCGGAGAATGCTACGGATCGCGGGCCGGTAGTTGGCTTTTTGCGGGAAGATTGACAGTTTGCTCATCTTAGTGACGCCAGTTATGGTTCGACGGATGTCGAGCAACAAATTCCGACATGGTCGAAATATATACTCCCGATATGGCTAAGAACCAATTCCCTACCCCTGGTAAGTCAGATATAAAAGATTCATGAATCCCGCAACTCATCAAACTCCTCAGTTGACAAGTGCATTCAAATCAACCAGCATCATGAAGTCCCTCCTCGCTCTCAGCCTCTTCACCGGCCTTTCAGTCGCCCAAAGCGGCGCCTGGGCCCAATGCGGTGGAAACGGCTGGACTGGCTCAAAGACCTGCGTCTCCGGCTACAAGTGCAGCGTCATCAATGAGTGGTACAGCCAGTGCATCCCCGGCACTGCTGAGGAGCCTACTACTACCCTCAAGACCACCACTGGTGGCGGCAGCACACCTACTGGTACACCTGGAACCGGAAAGTTTCTCTGGGTTGGTACTAATGAGGCGGGTGGTGAATTTGGTGAGGGCAATTTGCCTGGAACTTGGGGAAAGGACTTCATCTTCCCTGATCCCTCTGCCGTTGATGTAAGTCCGACACACTAGAATGGAGAAAAGATGACTGACGTGGTGTAGACTCTTATCTCTCAGGGCTACAACGCCTTCCGCGTTCAACTTCGCATGGAGCGCGCAAACCCCAGCTCCATGACCGGGCCCTTTGACACGGCTTACATGAAGAACCTCACCACAATCGTAGACCACATCACCGGCAAGGGCGCCAACGTCATTCTTGACCCTCAGAACTACGGCCGCTACTTTAACAAGATCATCACTTCCACCTCTGACTTCCAGACCTGGTGGAAGAACTTTGCTACCCAGTTCAAGAGCAACAGCAAGATCATCTTTGACACTAACAATGAGTACAACACCATGGATCAGACTCTTGTTCTGAACTTGAACCAGGCCGCCATCAACAGTATTCGTGATGCTGGCGCTACTCAGACTATCTTTGTTGAGGGTAACCAGTGGTCTGGTGCTTGGTCTTGGCCCGATGTCAACGACAACATGAAGGTATGCATTCCCGTCTTTCTGTATTGACTCCCGTTGCTAATATCACCAGGCTCTTACCGACCCTTTTGACTAGATCGTGTACGAGATGCACCAGTACCTCGACTCTGATAGCTCCGGAACTTCACCCAACTGTGTCTCTACCACCATTGGAGTCGAGCGCCTCAAGGCTGCTACCGAGTGGTTGAGGAAGAACAAGAAGATCGGCATGATCGGTGAAGTCGCTGGCGGTCCTAACGACACCTGCAAGACTGCTGTCAAGAACATGCTGGACTATCTCAAGGAGAACTCTGATGTTTGGAAGGGTGTTACCTGGTGGGCTGCTGGTCCTTGGTGGGCGGACTACATGTTCAGCTTTGAGCCTCCCAGCGGTACTGGTTATTCGTACTACAACTCTCTTCTCAAGACTTATATCTAAGGATAGATGCTAAAATATGACGGAGAAAGAGATTGGGAGGCAACAATGTTCGGGTGTTGGTCAGTTAGGCTGGGCAAATAACAAGAGTTTTGGATTTATCTAAAAGACACCAATATGGATTCCCATTTATGGATGTTCCTGGCAGTCTTCACACAATACATGATATACAAAGCTAGTTTTTCTATTGTCTGATTTAAAACGACTTTCTGTGCAATTGACTCCTTTTCTGTGTCTTTGGTGTAGGCGCGCTGAAATGCTCTGCCCGATATGTCGCTCGATTTCACATTAACAACGGATTCCCTTGTTGTGAAATAGCCTCTAAAGCGACAACTGGTTCTCTTGAACGCTTACTTGCTGTTTAGATGATGCAAACCAAGGGCGGGAGTTATCTGGTAGCGCAGATTTGGGGAACGTCGAGTATGATTCTAGGGATGGGCTTGTGTATGATGAGCATCTAGTGGAAGTCTGTTGCTTTGATTGACTCGAATGCAATAAAACGTCTTTGCATTATTCTATCGTCTTAGGAGTCATGAAAACCCATTCTATATCTCTTGACGCTTTACATGCTTCGAACTATACTCTATGAATAGTCCATAACCCGGCCGAATATAGACTCCTTCCGCTAATATACAATCAAGACTCTCGGGGCAAAGTGGTATTAGATTTCAGCTCCTATCTGCGGCCACATCTAGATCCTCTAAATATAATACTTCCAAGTCGTAAATTAAGACGGTATCATGTGACGAACAGCCAAAACTAATCCAGGATCGAACAAACCTCGACAGCGGAAGCATCCGTCGTCTGGTTTTGTGGGCCGATACAGACTAGTGTAGGGTAGCGAACTTAGATCCCAATTGAGTTTTCCGCTTCCAGCAATCAAGGTCCTACCTTTAATGGTTTCGTGGTCTAACGGTTATGACTGCGGATTCTGATTCCGCCAGCGAGGGTTCGACTCCCTCCGAGACCTTTCTTTTGCACTTCCCACATATTATTGCAATGATCTCATTTTTATTACTTGCATTTTAATTGTTTCGCCAAGGGCTATTGTTTCTGGTAGCTAGGTAAATAGTGACTGATTATGTACTGTATAATGATGGTATTAGAAAATCATGCGCCTCGCTGGAATACTTTGCGGTGATATGTACAGTGAATACAACTCCAATCCATGCCTCATCTATGCCAACTCATGTCTCTGATGCTGGCCAGACGATAACTCAACAGGTCTTTGCTCATGCATCATCTCAGCCGCCGGCGAAGCATTGTTCTTCTCAGCGGAGTAAACAGAGCTGTATGCCGGGTTCGGCGACACAGTCACGGGAGAACTGTCAGGTTTTCCGGGAGAGTCTGGTGAGCTGGTGCCGGCGACTTGATACTTGCGCTTGTTGCGGCGCCAGAAGAAGAATGCAGCGAGTGCGAGTGCGACGACGCCTAGGGTGACACCGACGGATATACCAGCGACTGCGCCGGTTGAGAGACCACTGCTGCCACTGCCGCCGTCGTTACTCTCGCTGCTTGTGTTGCTGGGGTCACTGCTTGAGTTTGAAGTAGCAGTGGCAGCTGTAGAGTCGGAGCCTGTTGTGCCAGCTGTAGCGGTGCTTTCACCCGTCGACTCAGGCGGCTATGACTTCGGTCAGCACGGTGGTCACGTATGTTGCAGTTGATTGACTTACCGCAGTGTACACCGTAGAGTACATCTCATTATTAACCTGCCCAACACTACTCATCAACCAATGCTGCCGCGGTTGTTCCCCCTCAAGGTCAGAGCTCAAGATAACCGGCCCGTTAGGAATACAGTCCAAATTCCACTTCGTGCCATTCTTGACATTCGTCAACCGATATGTATCAGAGTCCCATAGCGAGATATCCTACTGTTGCATTTCGCTATCTTCAATGGGCATCAAGCACGGCCTTGTACGGAGTTTCTCGTTGATTACTTCCGGCCGGTAGCATACGGATAGTTGTTTCTTGACGGTCGTGTCGGAGCATCGGATTTGGTAGCGGCCAGGCTCGTTTCCTATCTTTTGCTACACGGTGTCAGCGTCTATTCTCATGTCGCGAGTGGGGAAGCATACAAACTGCCAGTATGACTGCTTATTGGCGTCCCAGACTCTCAAATCGCCTCCTGGCGCGGTAGGCTAAAGCATGGACTTCAAGGCCCCGTCATTGTCATCAACAGCCAACTCGGACAACTGACACCAGACGTTGGAGTCGATGTCAGTCGCAGGCTTGAGGTCCGACATGATAGCGAGTGGAGTCAAAGGAGTAAACAAATTATACACGGGAAAGAAATTTCAAGCTTGAATTAAAGTTAAGAGGAGAAAGAAACGGAGGAGGAGAAGGAAATCGGTTAATGGGTAGGGCTGAGCTGGTAGTCTTGCCAATGAGGACGGCATCTTGGCGGCTTACTGTGGGTATAATCTCGTTAGGTACGGGAAGAGGCCGATGATTAGGTAGTATCGGAGACGATCGGTGACATGTTTATTAATCAATGGATGCTGAGTGGACTGTGATGTTCGGATGTCAGCCTTCTCCGTCGGACTCGGACTTGTCATGCCTCTGCGCCACGTCAATTGCATCACTTTTAGATATGCCTTTGAAGTGCCGATATGATAATTCACTATCTACTTCCCAAAAATAATTGTAATTTTGACTGCTGTTCTCTTTAAATGGCCCCCTCGGCAGCCCCAAAGTAGGATCAGGCCCTGATCCAATCGATTTATCCGTGTCACTCAATCCGGCGCGGGGTCTTAAAAAGTGACCTTATAGTCACGTGACTGCGCTGCTTTATACCTCTTGTCCTGACGTTTATAACTCTATCCATGTAACTATTTATCCATTACCCGTTGGCTCGAGCCAGGGGGGGGGGGCCAACTAAGTAAGCTTAGTTAGGCATAAAACCCTAAGATACGTACAAAACCCTAAGACATTGGCCCGATAAGATTTTAGGTAGCTAAATTAGCTTTTTTAATAGTGTAATATTTATATAATAGTATAAATAATTAAAAATAATAAAAAGGCCTAGTTTAAAGCTTCTTATAATACTAAATTAACTATTAACTATAGCTAAAAAGGGGTTATAGCTATAGTTATATTTAATTAGGCCTAATTTAAGAAATAATTTCCTTACTAAATTAAAAAGTATTTTATTTCTTTTCTCTTATAACTATAGTCTTTATAGCCTCCTTTCTTTACTATATAAGATCTTAAAGAAACTTATAATACTATATTTAGTATTATAAAAAGTAAGATATTAAAGAAACTAAGGGTAATAGTAACTAGAGAAATAACTTATAGTTAGGCAGGCAGGGTAGTAATAAAGGTATTATAACTTTACTATTAAAGCTA
>JACCKW010000039.1:0-52260 GCA_013623355.1 Fusarium bactridioides | reverse complement strand
GAAGGTAATAGCAGAGTTAAGTTTATAGGTTAATTACAAGGTTAGAAAATACACTTCGACTTTAACACAATGGCCCTGGATAACACACGAGTGGCCGGAAGAGGTAGGTACCCAGACTTCGTGGCAGACACTAGAAAGCTCCTAGTCTCACTTGCTGTGACGCGAAGGATGATGACTATTTGGGCACAATTTACCACCCAACGGCTCATCTGGGAACCCTTGCATGTCGAGTCAAAGCAGGTAAGACAAATCAAGGTGCAGCATAGCTCCCCTAGTCCCCGTTCCCAGATCGGCATTTTTAATCAGTCTCAAACGGCCTCCATCTTGAGCCGCATCGCGAAGATCGCCGTTTTGTTATCAAAGCTTCTAGAATACCACGTGGAAAAACCATGAATGCCTTCTTTTCTTCCCCTCGAGAGTTTCTGCAACGCTCACCCGCAAATGATCGGTCGGTTAGACCCAATAAGGCAAATGCCCAGCTAGCGTACCCTCTCTCATCCGACTTTTTTCTCCAGTATTTGAAGTCAAGGTCTCCACCTCCGCAAGCCGCCAAAATGTGAGAAATGCCGAGAGTGAGGCCGTGGTAGAAGCAGAGTTGCAAGCTACCAGAACCTGGGGTGCATGGGTCCTGATTCACTATCCCCAGTCGACGTTCAACTGAACTGAACTGAACTGATTGACGCACTGTAACGACAATACCCAAGCGAGGGGGAGGGGGGAATGGGACTCGACAGCGCCGATCCTATATATGTCATGTCAGGGCCCGTTGTCAGGATGTAACCCCAGGACCATGCCGATCATTCATTCATGACTCCGCCGAAAGGCATCCATTCCTTTCTTCTGAATCATCTTATCTCTTCTCCAAAAATAATTAAGACACCATGTTCGGCTCTGGTAAAGCAGCCTCGGACAATGGTAGCAGCAAGGACGAGACAGTCCTGCTGCCAGTCCAAGCAAAGTCCGGCATCCTCCGCGTCACAGAGATCGAGACTAAAGTACACGATCCAAACCACCCGACCAACCCTTCCATTCCAGATCTTCCGACGTTTGACCTACCAGACAATCACCCTAATAAAAATGCCATCGAGGTACTATGGCTTCCCCGCGGGTCGCACAGCTCCGACGACACGGGCGAGAAAGTCCGTCGCGCATTGAACAATGAGAAGGAGATGACCATCCTGGGATGCTGCAAGCAATTCCCCAAAGCCATCTTCTGGTCCCTGCTGCTCTTCCTCACTGTTGTCATGGAGGGGTACGACAAGAGTCTTGTCGCTGGATTTGTCGCATTTCCTGCGTTTCGACGACGATATGGCGAGGAGTTTGATACGCCGAATGGACCCATTTATGAGATCTCGCCGTTATGGCAGACGTCGCTTCAGGTCTCGGCTATTGCATGCGAGGTCCTTGGCCTGTTGCTTCACGGTTGGGTAACGTACAGCATTGGTTATAAGAAGATGATGTTGATTAGTCTTGCTTGGATGTGTTTTGCTGTCTTCCCCGCGTTCTTTGCTCACGACATCGGTGTGTTGGTGGCTTCTCAGGCTCTTTGTGGTATGTCCATGTCTCTCACCCTTCACCCTTCACTCTCTCATCTCAGTGATCCTTCACTTTGATACGCAAGACTAACCATCCCTCAGGTATCTCATGGGGTGTCATCCAAACACTCGCAGCTACATACGCCGCCGAGGTTGTACCATCAGCCATCCGTGCCTGTCTCCTCAGCATGACCAACATGTGCTGGGTCATCGGCCAACTTCTCGGTACCGGTATCCTCAAGTCTCTCGTCCACAATAACTCAGAGTGGTCTTACCGTATCCCCTTTGCCCTTCAATGGGCCTTCGCCATCCCTCTCCTCATCGGCATCTTCTTTGCCCCCGAAAGTCCATGGTGGCTCATCCGTCGTGAGCGCAAGGTCGAAGCTCGCCATGCTTTACAGCGCTTGACTAAGCAGTCCCAGCTCGATATCGACGACACCATTGCTGTCATGGAGCATACTAATCGCATTGAACGTAAGCTCAACTACGGCGGCTCGAGCTACCTTGACTTGTTCAAGGGTGCCAACCTTCGACGAACTGAGATTTGCTGCATGGTTTGGTCTGTCCAGGCTCTTTGCGGTTGGATCTTGACTGGCTACGCTCCTTACTTCCTTGAGCAGGCCGGCTTTGACTCGTCCAAGTCCTTCAGTATGTCCACTGGCATGTATGGCATGGCCTTGGTTGGAGGCATGATCTCTTGGTTCCTTCTATCTCATATTGGTCGACGCAAGTTGTATCTCACTGGCCTTGTCGCTGCTGTCCTCATGCTTACCCTCGGTGGTATTCTCTCAGTCGTCCTCGATGGCCAAAAGGGTCTCAACTGGTCTCTCGGAGCCATTCTCATCACAACAACCTTCTTATACAACCTTAGCATCGGCCCAACATGCTACGTCATCGTAGCCGAGATCCCCTCTACCCGTCTTCGTGTCAAGACTATCGCATTGGCTCGTGTTGTCTACAACATCTTTATGATCATCAATAACGTCATAGTTCCGCAGATGCTTAACCCTGCCGCTTGGAATATGCAGGGAAAGTCATGCTTCGTTTACGCCGGTACAGCTCTCCTTTGTCTCATCTACTGTTACTTCCGTCTGCCCGAGACCAAAGGTCTATCGTACCTTGAGTTGGATATGTTGTTTGAGAAGGGGGCGCCTACTGCCAAGTTCAAGGAGTTGCAGCAGAGACTTGCGAACTCTGCGTACTTGACGGTCGATAGGGCAGAGCGCATGAGGAATGCCTGGCACGGTTGGCTTACATATTCGTAATATTCTCTAGTGTTAATAATTAGTCTTTCCAAAGGACAGTTGCGCATCTAAACCGTACTTCTGATTTCTTGTGACACCATGTGTGATATGAATTCTCACTTCTAAAGATTCTGTTTCTAGGTCAATTTCCGCTATATTATCTCCAAGTTCAAGGATGGAGCTGTCGAAAAATGGCCCCACTATTGTTTACCAATTTATCATTGAGTTTTGGGCACCCAGATACTTTAAGTCATCCTGGATCTGCGATAAAGCCCCTTGATGCTACTGCGGTGCACCAGGTGCCTCACGCATCTATGGACCACTAAGGTAGTCAAGATCCAACTTCCAAGGCGAGAAAGTGGCGTTGACTCAGAACATACATATAAGACCTAGCAATTCCACTCAGAAGAACATACAAGACCATGATGCTGACAAACTGTCATCCTAGGCAAGGCAAATGCCTCCGCCTAGCAGGTACCTTCCCTTCAAAATTCTTATCCTTCAGTGACAGAGAGTAGGATAATTACTTCACGGTGACAGTCTTTTTCAATAATTAAAAGGTTGCTGTTCAGGAATGCAAATCGGCCAGGCAGAACTTTGGTTAGCTGCATTAATGTCCCATTCCTGGTGCCCGTGTATGCATGGTGACAGGCGTGAGGTGGCGGAGAAATGTGCTGAAAATCATACCTAGACTTGGTCGCACGGCAGCCAATATTTCAAGCCATTTATTGATCGCCCGCATATCGCCACAATGCTTTCGTCCGGGGCCTCAGCCGTCTTCTCAACGCTTGATATACCTTGCTACAGGCTTTGGCTTCCGGTTCTGGACTGACTCGACTTACGTATCGGAGCAAGCATCTGTAACTTCTGTCCTAGCAGCACAGAAACCAATCACCTTAGACCAATGAACTCGGAGATAGCGACAGAAAAGGCGTAAACTATTTGCAAGATTGCGCCTGATAAGCAAGACAACTTGTGGGAAAAACGCTATTCTATCGACACGGGTGATTAGAAGGCCAGCATTTTAGCTTTGTTGATCCTCACTGGAGATAGCTATTGCCGTGTTTGAGGTCATCTACGTGGCAGAGACCTTCGGCCGCCCTACTTGCCTTAGACCAACCACGCATCCAGCCATCAAGTTCTTCAAGGCTCCAGCCCTGGTTGAGCTCCCAGGCGAGCGGGGTAGTAAGACATGCAGAATAGATGACTTATCATCTGTCGCTCGACTCGGAAAATCGAAGGCTGCCGAGGGCATCCCACGAGATTGATTGAGAAACTGTTGATTGGGCAGTACACTCTAAATTGGCATTATTTGAGGGCTTTCAGTTGGTCATAAATTTCGGCTGGTGGTTGCCCTCTTTTCCTGTGTGTTGGTTGTGAGGCGAGATATGATAGGACCCTGGCCCAAGATCAAAATACCAGTAAGCTGGCTGCCCAGCAGGTACGGTACAGTTGGACCATGTAAGATACTTGGAGCGCGACTGGCTCGCCTCGCGTAGATTTTGTATTATCTGGTGAGAGACCTATGCTGAGCCCATTTTGCTATGGCAGAGTCTAGTTTGGCATGGTGCGGGGACTGGACGAGTACTGGCAAAGCTTTGTAGCTTGCAGGTGATGGCGATGGCAGTGTAGGTGGTGTGGAGCCGGGGCAAATGGTCTTTTTTGTTACTCACAAAATTATCACACTGATTTTGAGGCCTCCTGGACCCATACTCCATGACCGTGATTGACAGAAATGCAACGTAGGCGCCTGCATGAATGGCAACCCCCACTGGAGGCAGCCCTTATACCGCCAACCGGTGAGTATGGTATGCTGTCTTGGTTCCAATATCAATTCTATTAGCTATTCTACTGCCCATATCTTCTTTCACGACGAACAATCCTGAGAGAAACCTTGCCACTATTCTGTGCAGACTTGACTGATTGCCAAGACCCCGACCAAGGTTACGAGTATGGCAACAATAGACAACCCTGTTTTATCAGCCATTCTATTGGGGATCTGTTTCTTCCATGGAGTTCAGGCCGCTGCTGACTCTTCCGGAGAAGCTTGGAACGAGTTTACTAATAACTTTGCCACCGATATTGCACCTCTTATAACTCTCTTTGGCGAGCAGGTTACAAAGCAGTTTCTGAGTGAGTCGACTGGATTCCTTGATAACGTTATATTTGGCATGGCTCCACTTGGTATCCTGACGGCAGTGGTTTCTGCCATCCGTGTTTATGGCTGGCCGGGTTTAAAAGCCTTTATCGGGCGAGCCCAGGAGCCCCATGGAGTGGCTGAAGCGGAGCTATGTTCGTCTACTAGCCATGATGTCTGTGAACTCTGGTCAGAAGGAGGTATATGCCGCGTGTTCGGGAGGCCCAGAGTCCTGGAGTTTATCCACAAACTTGGTAAAGCAGATTTCTATCCGAAGCTATCAGAGTCAACGACGGAAAAGCAAGTCGAGGAGCCTGGCGCTTGCAATATCTACCAACCAATTTGCTTCCTTTCCGGCGAGAATTGTTGTCAAAACGGATCTCACGGCCAGACCTGCGGAGAAAAAAGCTCAGATTGGGAAGAATATAAGGCAGAATCGAAAAAGAATGGAAAGGCAGACAGTAGAGCCGAAGACGGAAATGAGATCAACTTTGCCCCGTAAACCAATCTTTCTCTCAATATTGGTATCCGTGAAACTCCTTGGCTGGGTTTGGCTGGTGTTGCCTTCTTCGCAACTCTTCTTCAATTGAGCTTTTTCGTGTATGCAACCATCATAACCTTTCACCGCGATGACCTCTACAACAATGGGACACCGCCGGACGTTTGGGCTTTCATCTTGGCTGTTGCCGGAACTGTGATGGTTGTTTTAGGCATGATCCTGTGCTCATTCCTTATTGAGCGGAGGTCTGAAGAACGCCGATTCTTGGATAAGCGCCGCAAATATGCTGATCCAAGTATAAAACGCAAACTTATGAAGGTATTTCAGATGATGTTCCCCTATACTGTTTACGTATCACAAAATGAAAAGGCTGGTGAGGAGGATACGACTATGTACTGGCTTCAGCCAGGCAACCAACGTATTGGCGACCAGCAGTTTAATGCCTTCTCCCACAACAAGGCTAAGCGAACATATGTGACATCATGGAAAACAGGGCACGGCAAAGACCAGTTGGGCCAGTTTCAGGTCAATTCGGTTCTCATACTGGCCTTGTTTTTGTCAGTTGTGGGCTTTGTACTCCAGTTCATCGGCCTTCGGGGACTCCATGGTTCAATTCCGTTGTATCAGATCGCAGCAACGCTTCTCATGTCTATCATCCGTGCACTATTAAGACAACGCAGACTGGGTCCCAGTGACAATGGCTTAAAATTACTTGGAAGAGAGATCGAGGGAAACGAGCTTGACTGGCAAGCAATGGAAATTTCAAAGCATTACCACAGAACGCAGAACGCAGAGGGTAAGGACATGGGGGTGAAGAAGCTGCGAAGATGGAGGCCCTTTGAATCGATGACTGTCCCTAAAAGGGGATTTACGGTTGAAGAAGGCTCTGTCGAGCAGATAAAGATCGAGAATGTTGAAAAAATTGAAACGATATCTGGATTCCGGCCTCAAGACTTTACCTCGGACCCTGATGCGTGGCCGACGAGCCTAGCTCCTGCAAAGGAAGCGATTCGATTTGCAAGTCACTACGAGCACCTTTGGGAGGGGAGACCGGGGAGAAATTCGGCCAACCCGTTAATAATGACAGCTCTCATTCGATCTAGGCTTGCTTATCTCACCAGCGACGGCATCACTGGTGTACAACCAAAATGGGAAAGCCCTGCCAAGAGTGCGGCTCGGGAGCTTCAAGTTGCGATCCAGGGACTCGCAAACTACGTCCTCTCGGGAAAAATCCACTTGAAGGATCAGTGGAGAGATATAATGGCTTTTACATGGCACACTGCAGCTGCGGTCGAAGCTGAAATGGAAGTCAAAGATGATGGCGGGGTCGAGACAAGTACTCACTCAACTGCGTACTCGGTAATATCATTCCCCATGTTCCGTTATCAAGGAGAATGGAAGATCAGCAAGTACAAGCTAGAAGCCTTCATTGGCCTCTGGTCTTGGCCTGATGATCGGACCAATGATACTGATGAGACAAATGAGAAAGTTCTTTTCGTTAATAACGAGATGATGCAGCATCTATACTTAGCTCTCCACGACCAGATGCCTGCAGAAAACCTCAAGTTCTTTTTTCGACATACACCGTCTAATTGGCGCGTGGCATGGCTGGTTCAAGCGCAACGGCTTGTCCTACAAGACGAAATAAACAATTCTACACCATCCAGTCACGTCAAAACGATTACGATGAGAGCAAAGAGTTCAAGAATCAAGCTTCAGGCACAAGGTATCTTTACCATATTCTTGTCCCGTTTAGCTTCTATCTTTCATATTCACGGAGGTATAGAGAGAGAGGAGCAGGCAACAGACTCTCCACAAAATCCCCAAGATCTATGGGAAGGTCATGTCAAAGCTATGACCAAGCTTTTCACTCGCTCAGGACTCGGAACCGAAGAAGAAGCTTTCATGTGTATTATTCCAGTGCTCGCTCGGACTGGTCATTTACGACCGAAAGAAGTGACTGCTGAGAGAATGTTCCAGTCAGGGCTCCAGCTTCGGAGACAAAAGAAGTTCTCACGAGCGGAAATGCTATTCAAGATCATGCTGGATGATGATGATGGAGCGACAAGAAAAGAGGCATATCGCGAGATAGGAGAAGTTTATCGCAAAGCTTACCGGGCATGCCAGAAGCATTGGGCGCTTGAAGGACTTGAAAAGATGAAACGCTTCTGGGAGCTGCTCAAGTCACAGGAAGTTAAGAATGCTTCAGAAAACGTCCATGGAGACACACTTGGGAACTGGCCAAGGTCAACTAATTCTCAAGAAGAACATAAAGAAGTCTTCAGAAGATATAGCAGTCTACTTGAGTTTCTGAGAAGCCCCGAATCTTCTGAACACAATGGCCCGAATATCGGTCACATGCGAGAACAGGTGAAGTTGTTGGATGCCGAGAACCCCGACGTATTGAAGGCAACTGCGAGATGGGATTTGTCGAAACTAAACGAAAACGATGCGGGGAATCTGTTGATTTCAGCAGTCCGACGTTCCTGTATCGAGCTCATTGACGACATTCTTGAAGAAAACCCTGGCCTCATTAAAACTCTGATGAGAGGGTCTGGTTGGCAGCTGAGCGAGGTCTTCAAAGAGGGTGTGAACCTGTCAGTCATTCAGACGCTCCTGAATATTGGTGAGATTCAGATCAACATGAATGACGAGGTCTTCAAGGAGGTTTTGAGAGGCGAGACAATTCTTTCCCTCGCCATTAGGGAACGGAGACATGATATCGTACGATGGCTTCTCAAGAATGGAGCATCAGTCAACGCGCCCACCCGCCTGGGAAACGCCATTTTCTCTTGTATTGCAGATGATGATGACCAGCCACTATCTCCTGAGCATACAGTACCGTTTATGGAGCTACTGCTTGACAATGGAGTCAAAGTCAATACCCAATTCAATGATGAAACAATCGTGAAGCGCGCGGTCAAGACAGGAAATTTGAAGGCGGTGGAGACGCTGATTGGGCGACAGGTAGATCTCAAGGACCAATTTCTGCTCAATGAGGCTGCTAGAAAGGGCGACGTGTCGATGCTTCATAAACTACTTGATGAAGGCCTTGACCCCAGATCAGAAGTCGACCAAAAGGTCGATCCTCAGGTATTGGGGTTCACCGCTGTGGTAGGCTCTGGACCGCCAAAAGAGCTTTCGCTTCTGTCCACAGTAAAGTCCTCAACGGGGAGTGCCCTGCATTCCGCAGTCCTGGCACGGAAAGCCGGCATAGTGGAAATGTTGCTCAAAGGCAACTTTCTAGATGTCAACATACAGATTGATGGAGACCTGGGCTACGCTATTAACATGGCAGTTTTCCGAGGGGATGAAACCATTCTTGAACTTCTACTGGAAGCGAAACCAGAGGTGGACGTCAACAGCGTTGGCAAGATAGGTTCGGCTCTCGCTATTGCCTGCGCCAGAAAAGACTCAAGTATGGTAAAGAGACTGCTGGCTAGAAACGCACGAACCACGTCAAGCCAGGGAGGCCTCAAGTCACCCCTTGTAGTGGCTTGCTTGCAAAATTCTGCCAATATTGTTCAGCAACTTCTTCAAACGATTCCATTGCGAGATGATCATCTGAACGATGTCGGGGTCGGCGGTTTTACGCCACTTTGTGCAGCTATTAAGAATTCGAACTTTAGGATTGTGGAGATGCTACTGGACCATGAGGCGGACGCGAATAAGCGTGGAGGAGCAGAAATTGGCGGCAAGACACCGCGCCAGTTTCACCTTAGCCTTCCAGACCAAAAAGGTCCAGACAACGAAAAGATCTCACTTATCCTCGAACAAAGGGCAGAGAAAAATAAGGGTGGGCCCGTGATCCATTCCACTGCCATAGACTCAATACACTCGGATCACGCTGGTTTGATCGATGCTACCGCAATCGACGCGATTCATTTGAGCCAAACAGAAATGATCCATGCTCAGGCAATTGACGCGATCCATACTGGGACAATCAACATGGTCAATACCCAGACGATAGAGGCGATCCATTTGGAAGGAGCCGACAACATCAATACACAAAATATTGATGCGCTTTACATGAACGACGTCAGTGGTAATAGTACAATAAATCTCTACCAGATTGGCGAACTCCATGCCAATGGCGTTCAGTCAATGTCATTACATATGAGCGGGCAGATCTCGGAGGCTCACATTTTGAATACTCAGAGCCTCATCTTCAATTCTGATGCTGATAGACAAGCTCGTCAGACATCAACACGACTGGCATTGGAGGATTTATAAGCACTTAAGCTTTTGAATTCAGAGTGAGAAAACTTTTTTTTTTTTTTTTCTAAATTAAATTATCATTATTATATATGTGATAATTACAATGCATTATTAAAATACTTTCTAGCTGCCAAGGCTTCAAGAGCCTAAGGTGCAAAGATATATTCGTTATGAGAAAAGCTAGTAGCTTGGATCTTATAATTAGTTGATGAGAATTAGGTGCAGTATCTGTCTCAATGCAAGGGTTTATCGACTGGGGAACTTAATCCGCTGAAGAATTCAGCATAATCCGAGCTTTATCTACCCACAACTCGGGAAGATTTACTGGAGAGTATGATAGAAAGTGTTGAGGCGCTGAGTCTTGAAGATCGGGTTTTTGACATAGGTCATCAACGTCCTGGCAGAAACTAATCGCCTGAGTCCTGGCAACACAGGGGCTCACTATGGCGTGCGTTTTCCATCAGGAACAGATTGTGCAGTTAAGATAGAAACACAGTTGAAGCAGTAGGATGCCGTGAAAAGGACAATGACCTCAGGAATTCTTTAGATAGGTTAGCGGAACGTGACACTAAACCAATAGTCGTCTTGTAACCCAAGGCTCAAGAAGACAAGTTAGATATTAGAATCAGCATCACAAAGTTTACATTTGCCAATGGCTCCTTCACCTCCCCTCTTCGAGGGAACTTGATGTGATTTTGACTGTGTTTATTTATGCCACGTACGACTCTGTCAGTGGCCACGTCTGAAGGTTACTGATTGAGTCATCATAAAAGCATATTATTCTGTTTTTTATTAGGAGACTTATCTTTATTGAGACTATACGTATATTGCCTTCTAAAAGCTAAAGTTAAATGGGATTTTTCAGTGTGTTAGCTTGATATGCTTCGTGGAGGCGTCATAAGCTTTAGGCATCAATCAGCTCCTTCACCTTGAACAATTACTAAGTTCGCTTCGGGATCTTCAAAAACACGGCCGAAGGGGCGGAAGGTTCTCCGGAACTGGACTTGGTTGGCTCACATATTCGTAATACTTTCTGGTCATAATATCTATTCTTCTTCAAGGAATCTAACTCTTCAAACTTGTAACTTCAAATCCTTCCGTGACAGCGTATTTTGCATTATATGCCCCTTGGAGGCCTAGACTAGACGTCGCCGTCTTAAATTGTCTCCTTGGCAGTCACCTAATTAGCCATACAGTGATTAGTCGAGGTAAACCTCGTTGCGAATACTGGTAGAGGCATCAGGTAGCTGAGCGCGTTTTAGGTCGGTATGGAACCCGTGACCAATTGGATGATAGCAATGGTAGAATGGCCCGAATAACAGCCTGATCTGTTTCCATTTTTTGCCTGTCATTTCATCGCCCCAATTATGACTCCCAACTTCCCAAGCGTTTGGGTCATTGGGTACGGAGTCCTGTCCCTTTAGGTCGACGTGGTGAAGTGAGATTAGCCCACGCTCAGCTACGGAATGCCTACCAAGAACAAAGGCGAAAAGGTGGCGTGGATTTCGACCATATAAGATCAAGCATTGGCATTCAGAAAACAATAATATGATCAAGTGGCTGTGGCCCTTCTAAATGAAGAAGGTCGAGTTCCTGTAATCTTCGCAGCGCTATCACAGTTACACAAGGCATCAATAATGGGCTCACTAGTGCCTCATAGAACCAAAACAACAAAACCGGCTCCCTGCATACCAAGTTAAGGCAATTTTGGCCAAGGACCAACGGATGGCTGTGTGGCTGAATTTGCCAGAACCCCAAACGCCGATGACCGTTTGCTCTCGAGAAGTGATATCTTCGGCGAATGAGAATGAGGCTTGTGTTGCACAGAGTCTGTCTCACTGTGTCATGTGGTGGCCAACAACCTGACTCGGTCCCCGAAATCAAAGAAATGAATGCAGCCATTAGCGGACAAAGCGCCGCCGCCCTGACGACTCCAAATTTCGCAGTGCTCTTATCGCTAGTTGAGGCGGTATGTCAGATGCTGGCAATCACAAAGACGGATACCTGCTGGACAACGCCACTATCTCGGTCCGATCAGCCCCGATGTCTCAAACTAGAAGAATCTTGCTTGTATATTTGTATAGCGCGCTTCCCCCGCTTTTCATGATGAAGCCTCCAGAAGACATTGTCCACCATAACGAGATCCGTGCATTCAAGTCCAGAGACAACAGGACAACGAATCAACCCATATCTACTCGAATTAATATCTCGAATCCCCTTTTTCACCTCCTCAAAGAGCTACTGGCATGGGATATCACGGGAAACCAGTTGCAGTGCTTGACATGAAGTCAGACAAAGTCCGACCGCTTGACAAAGCTGACGTTGCAGGTAAGGATCTCGTCGCAGCCAGATCACCGTGCTCGTAAACTGACAGACGAAGGATATCCTGCCGTTCAGATTCCCCGACTCAAGAAAAACGTCCCAATCTACATTTCGCGATCGACCGATGAGGAAAAGGAGTTCATTGCGGAAGTCAACCTCTGGAGCATGGGGGTCCGGTACAACCTGAACAGACTGGTCGGGGAGGGACCTCAGCTCTACGTTGTCAATGCATGAGGATGGTCAGCAAGCGCCTATGGCTTGCTGTATTGATTACGGGAGAATGTGATTATTTCCATTGTTATTTGCAGATTTGGAAGCAGGCTGCGTGCGCCACTTTTGGGTATTTTCGGTCATGGCATGGTTTTTAGACATCTTTCGGGTTAGACGGACAATCCTTATGTAGCAAATGTAACCTTTCTTTAGCCAGGATCGTTGAAGATAGCAGTTCATCCGACGATGCAAGTCAGCCGGTCAGCTGCACCCTTATCCCATTTCTATAACCGGTGTATGCATGATGACAGCCTTGATGTGGCAAACTTGTTAGAACACGAGACCCATGCGCCCGAAAAGTGCAAATCACATTGCCACAAGCAATGATCTCCGTCATTTACGCCATGAGACTTGAGCTGAAAGTCAATTGCAGATGCGCTGAAAGTCCTTACTCCAATAAGTCCAATAAAACGAAATGAAATAAGAAAGAGAGGTCAGGCCAGTGGACTGATGGAGGCTGGGTACGGAATTATTGGGTGAGGGCTGGTAACACAGCAGCCAATATTTGAAGCCATGCGCCGACCGCGCGCCTAATGCTACAGTGGCTTTGGCCAGCGCCTAAGTTCCCTTCTGAATCTTCCAGACATCCACTGGAAGGCATTTTTGGGGAGAAAAGATAACAGGTTCGATCTTGTATAGACTCAACTTGATCATCAGAACAAGCGTCAGCTTCTTTTTGTTTGGCAGTACTACAGTCACTCGCCCTTGGTAAATATCTTTCTAGAATAATCTTGACACAAAAAAATGTAGAATCTAAGGCTGTGGAGGCTCCGATTCCCTCCACATTTGCAAGAACGAGCATGGTACTATTGCCCTTGGCAACGACCATGGGGGTGATATCACAGTTACACGAGCTGGGTGGTTTCTGCAGCAGGCTGTCCAGCACACCATAAAATTTCCGATTTTGTAGGGGTTGAAGAGCCTCGTTCAGCAAGGCATAAAATGTTCCCATGGACTCGGCGCAATATTATCTCCCATTCTGTTATCAGACAGACACCAGGCTCTTCCAGTCGCTACATTTCATCGTTCCCCTTTTCAAAGTTGCCGAGAACTCAACAGACATGACTACTCCGTCTTCTGAAGACTCTGGTACATTGCAGCACCAAGTCAGCGGAGCGAGTGGTGCCGAATTTGATCCTTCGGTTCCTATTCGCGGACCTGAGCACATCTCATACGAAGAAAAGCCATGGGCCAATAAGACAATCCTGTCATTCGGTACGAAATTATTTTCATTGTTTGAAACCCTTCCTTTAATAACGATACCATTTTAGATGGTGGTGGTGTTCGTGGCTACGCAAGTCTGCTGGTGCTTAAACGCATCATGGTTCGAATTCGGGAATTAGAACTTGGCCACGAAGAGTACCGAGCCCCCAGCAGCGACTTCTACCGCTGGAATGGGGCACCTGAGGAGAATATCGTAGGAGTCAACCCAGAGCCAGATCGGGTCGATAGGTATCTTCCGTGCCACTACTTCGACTATATTGCTGGAACTTCAACAGGAGGGTAAGGAGTCCCGCAACATTCTTTCCGGTATCTGACACTAAATTTACTTAGTCTGAGTAGCATCATGCTAGGAAGACTTCGTATGTCTGTTGACCAAGCAATGGACACATACAAGTCCTTCGGAAACGCCGTTTTTGGGAAACCTAGGGTCTTCCACGAGCGTAGATACCTTTATCCCCGAGCAAAATTCTCAAGTCGCAAGACACGTGCAGAATATCAGAAGATCATCTACGAGGCCCTTCAACGAGAAAAGTCCTGCTTCTATAGTGAGGCAGAAGTTGAGCCACTAAAGTACAGAGAAGATCGAACCAGAACGTAAGGTTCCCTGTTACTTTTATAGCTTGGCTCTTTTTGGTATGCTAACGTTGACATATAGTATTGCCATCTCATGGTCTATAAAGAAAGACGGTGGCGTTAGTAAAGAGTTTGTCTGGAGGAGTTACGACAATGAGCCTAATCCCATGGAGCCTAGGGCTAATCGATGGAATCCATCCAATGCGGGACCGGCTCATACAACTGCCATCTGGGAGGTTGCTCGTGCAACGACAGCTGCACCGGGGTACTTCGAGTCCATCAAGATTATAGGCAGAAAGTTTCTTGACGGTGGGATGGCAGCCAACAATCCCTCATTAATGGCTCTCAGAGAAATCCACAACCTTCACGGCTTAGTTCCAGACCTCTTTGTCAGTATTGGAACTGGTTTGAAGCCTTCCCCAGATGATCAGAACAATGATGTGCCCAATGGCCACACCGGAACACCAAGAAGAGACACAATCAGAGATGGTGGTCGACGCAAACAAGGCGTGAAGAAGTGGTGGGAGATAGGCAAAAATTGGAAGGACTGGATGGTCGACTGTGAGGGGGGCCCGATGGGCACCAACGCCTGGCGAGACCGCTGCAATGTGATCCAATTGACAGATTCATACAGACTCAATGTTGAAGGCGATCTTCACACCGTACCTCTCGATGGCTGGCGTCCGCCAACCACTGGAAAAGATACCCTCGACTTTATCGAAGAACAAACGAGGCAATATCTCACTGAGACCAGAGTTGTGGATTGGATCAACTCCATCGCGAGTAAAGCAGTCGAAATAAGGCGTCAACGCGCTGCGACTGAGCAGTGGGAGCGATTTGCAGTGGATGTGATTTATCGCTGCAGAGATTGTGAGAACAGAAGGTATGACACTAGGGCGCAGTTAAGAGAGCATCTACAAAAAGGAACTGCACATAGAGGGGAAAGGATCGCTGATGGGAAGCAGCTTGAGGAGAGACTCAACGGTTCTAGGTCCTTTAAGCCTAAGAGAACAGTTGAAACAAGGGGGTGAGGCCATAGTCTGATGACCCTCGGTCTTACAGCAAGGTCGCTTCACCTGGAGGTGACCAAGTACAAACGTGGAGGAAGATATCATGTATATAAAGCTTTGGATTTCTATAATGCTTGAACTCGCTCATTTATGCTGATGATGGCCTCTGATAATGTAATTACTTCCTTTCAAGTTTTAAGCAGTCGAATCGCCTTGATTGACAACAACATGCGCTTTTTTCTCTCCCTGGGAATAATAGCGCACTGCAATGCACAAGGTTCTGATTAGCAGCTGGCAGTTCTGCACATAGGGTCCAGTGAAGTAAATATCCGGGTTCCCATGAATGCGACTATGCAGCGTGGCTAGTTGGCCGATGTTATTGACGACCGCAAAGACCAAAGAGTGGCAGATATCCGCATCAGAGAACGATTTGATATCCCGCACGGGATTTTCCGCCTCTTGAGTCTCAGCATCAGGCCTATGCTCTAAGCTGAAGGCTTTGCAGAAAGTTGAAGCAACAGCTGTCATCTTCATACCGATTCTGTTGTAGTCCATTCCATAAATATCTCCAATCAGTTTATCGACGTTGGCGTTGTTACCCTTCTCAGCTTGTTCAAGCATATCATCATATGTGCGTGCTCGAGTGAGTAGAAGGAGCAAGCCGCATAATGCTGATCCGCCGAATGAAGAGCCCGAGATGCGCTGACATTGACTGTTTTCTGAGACTTGGAAGAATGATACGCCTGAGCCGATGTTGACGAGGAGATAAGGGTGAGATTTTGGTGCTGATGAGGGGACGATAACTTCGTCGGTGAAGGTGTAGATTTCGCAACTTGGTCCCGGGATAAGTGGACGATTGTCTGACTAGTCAGTAGTTTGTTGAGTATGATGAGAGCAGGGTGTAGTACCATGACTTGATCCGTCAATTCCATCTGATAAGTGGCTGCCGTTCAAAGGATTGACGAGATATTGCAGTTCTGCATCCCTTACGTGATCTTCGCTTGTCGTCATGATTTGTCATAGAATTTCTTAAAAAGACAAGGCCAGCAGATGATATAAATGAGCTCTGAAGAAAGCTGGGGTATGTCTTGTCAGGAAACTGTGAGAAGTTCGTGATATTGTCGTTGAAATGCGGTGACTAAATGAGACTAGTGTTGTTTTGGGTTGGTAAAGGGGGGAGGAGAAGATGAATTTTCACGTCAATCTTACAACCGAGGAATCGTCAAGTATCCACTACGGGACTTTCCTACCAATCATGCTTGTATGAGGCCATCTGATAAGATAAGATTCCTTCACTGCGCTACGGAGTCCTCGGGGAGCAAGAAAACGCCGGACCTTAATCTAAGGTACCAAGATAAACTTATCAAAGAGCCCCCTAAACCTAGCCTAAACTTGAATATTTTTATTGCTTAGGGTCAAGGTTTTGTGTTTTCTTTCCTCCCCTAGGGAGTACATGTATCTCAAGGCCGCGTCAAATAAGGCGGGTAACAAAGTAGTACAGGTGTTGAGCCGCGTATGCCATGCTGCTTTTAGTGCCTATGGCATGGATTGCCTTATTAATCATGGGATAAATGATAAATGCAGAGTTATGCAATAAGCTGTTGGTTCTGCAAGCGAAGATTAATGTGGGGGTTATCATATGATCAAAATGTCTCTTTGCGCCGTGTCCTCTTTGCTTTATAATTCTCACAATATCAATTTCATTGGAATATTCAAGCCATGATTTCTCCGGTGAACCACAAGCTTTTCATACTCAATCTCCCTCCAGAGATTCAGAGCCAGATAATATCTCTTGTTGCCGACTCGACTGATTTCAAATCCGTGCATTCACTTCTATTTTCGTGCAAACAACTCTACGCAATTGCACTGCCTTTCTCAGTCCGAACATTCTGCGATGTTCCAAGAGCTGAAGAGCCGAAGGGAGGCTCTGTATTTCGCTCTCGTATTGTGCAGTTTCTTTCGTACGTTTCAATCATCAAGCCAGAGCTTGCCCGATACGTTCGCACGATCAGACTGTATGATTGGCTGACGGATACCTATCGCCGTGGAACGGTTCATATCGATGCCAATGATATGATTTTCTATAAGCAAATGATTTCGAAGATATATTCCGAGACGTTAGGATATCATACGACTCGGCGTGATGAATGGATTGAGGCTCTGGAAAACAGAATCGAAGAGGCAGCAGTGGATCTTCTACTTGCTGTCTGCACAGAGATCAAAACTTTGACATATGGCTACCCTCGAGATCCAACTTGCTTCAGCAAAACTCTAGTAGCTGCTATCGGAGCCTTCAGAATAAGACAGGTCGAACACCCTCCCTGCCAGTTGCTAACCAAGTTGGCGAATGTTAGGCATGAGGCGGAAGCTACCTGGGAAGGACGTCACCCATTTTATAACCACGCACAATGGCTTTTTCGTATTCCTAGTGTTCGTTCGTACGAATGCGATGGAGCGAGTAGCCATCAAATGGAGGAGTTTGACATACACCTATTAGATGAAGGATGCTCGAACGTTGAATCAATCGTTCTACGAAATAGTTGGTGCGTACCCCGAGCCATTCGCTCTTTGATAGGGGCATGCAAGGATCTGAGGAAGTTCACCTACGCATGTGACTTTAAGAAATGGGATGACAGTGACGAGTTCGAAACAGATGCCCCGGACATCATGGAAGCTCTTTGGTCCCATAAAGACAACCTGGAATTCCTTCATCTTGATTTCGCTGAGGCAGCCCGCACTAGCTCTTGCCACCCCGGACCACGAGAACGGCTATACATGGGTGTTGGGCTGCGACAGATGCACAGATTGAAACGCCTTGTTTTAGGGTCTCAGAACATATGTGGACTTCTAGCGAATGGCACAGTGTATGATTACACAATGGACGCATCTATTCAGACTCCTAGAGTTGTTGAATGTATTCCAGAGTACTTGAAGTACCTTGAGATTCACAGCTGTGGAAGCAACATCATCAATCAGCTCGAGGAGTTCCTTGACACTCTGGCCGATCCAGGTCGGATCCCCAACTTGAAATCTGTCAAGTTTACATTCAACGAGAAATGGGTGAAGGAAGAAGAGATGAAGAGCCTTGCTACGAGTAGAGATGGTCTAGTACTGGAGGCTATTCGGTGTCGGTGATAATAAGAACAGTTGAGCAGATGGGGGGAGGACCCGTGAGAGCATAGCAGACACATTTCGAATTATTGGAAAGGCAGCTTACTCTAGTAATATGCTGCATCTAAATAAAGATTATTGACACTTTTGGGATGCTGGATTGGTTCAGCCCGGCTATGCGGCACTCAAAGAGTGAGTCATATGAAATAACACACAACTGGAGCAGGGAACTTCAGTTTCAGCTACCTAGCTTGGTAAAGGCCGAAAGTATGTTCTAGACCAACAACCAACAAGCCAATTGAAAGCTGAAATCGGGATTTACCTGGCCCGTTGCCTATCTACAACAGTGAACTCCTCTTAAGGCGGACAATCTCCTTTGTTCAGCAAAGACTTTAGACCATTGAAATTATTTACTATTCTTGGAGCCAGACTCCGGCAGAAGAAAATGCGCCCAATTTCGCCTTATCATCAAGTGGGCGAGCTCTCACTTATTTGCTCCCAAAGTTGGGGTCGTGGTTCTCCTGATCATTTGGACCAAGAGCTATCTTCAGGAGCTGACCCCAATAACCAGCCAGAGAGAGCCCGTGAGTCACTCTCTTCTATCGAGCCACTTTGGGATGCTCAAGATCCACCGCCACAGTTTGAGCGGTATGGCGTGCAGTTTCAGCCTCCTCTTTACTGTGCTGCCAACACATTCTCCAGCAGGCCAGTGTTCAAAAATGAAAGACTGCAAGTGATTGTTTCGCTTCTTCGGCATGGATCCAATCCTTTTCTGGAATTCCCGCAAGCTCTACGTAATCCCAGACATTCCTCTGGAAGCAGAGCGCCGTTCCCCGGTGAAGACCCTCCACGAACTCCACTCGCAGACTACCCCCTTGAACTCAATAGTCTAGAGTCGTTCGAAGAGGAAGATCGTCCGCACTTTTCAGACGATGAGTGGGATGACGAGAAATCAACGCCTGTTTGGGGTGCTCGGCATCTTATACATGCCATCATCGAGGACGGGATTTGGCTCAAGCCTTTGATGAACTATCCCGGCTTTCTGGAATCATTAGACCTTGAACATCGTGATCCTCAAGGACGCACACTCCTGCTCAGCGCGTGCCGAAGTGCAGCTGGGGCCGATATACTTGCTGGAACCGCTTTGGCGGATGTTGATTGGAGAGTAGAAAACGGAGACCCAGGCGACAAATTTTATCCAAGCTGGGATCGATTTTTGGGGCCGAGTGAGTCAGATTTCTCAGAGCCAGGCTCGGAATCTTTGATTGAAGTATTCCTCCGGCTTGGGGCAAACCCTCTCGCGGTAGACAATCAAGGGAAAAACGCGTTGCATCACCTCCTCGTCGAAGTCAGTAATAATGGAGATGCGGAGTTACCCATAGTTCGGCGTTCTTTACGCATCATTTCGTCGAGATACCAGTCTTTGGTCGACCAACCTGATCATCATGGAACATATCCTCTACATGCAGCTCTTCGACGGATGCGCCTCCATCCCTTGGCTGAAAGCCGTTACTCCGTTGCCATGGCAGAGCCTCTCGGGTGTGTTCAGGATCTTATAAGAGCTGGTGCTGATCCTCGGGCCAAAGACAGAAAGGGCAATATGGCGCTGCATTACTTAGCTGATGACGATTTGACTGCCGTCTGGCACGGGTCAGAAAAGCGACGACTGTTCCATGACCTGTTAAAGATCGCGTTTTGCGATGATATAAATATGCGAAACAACGCAGGAAAGACTGTGGCAGAGCTCATATTGGATGATAACGGCCACATGGATGATGAAAAGGCGAGTACCTTTCGCTTGACCAATACGGACGAGGAGCAAGATTGGCAACTTTGGAGACACGTCGAAGTCGAGGTTCTTGACGCCCTAGATGAGGCCGGGGTTGATTGGAAGGCAAAAACATCAGAAGGTGGAAACTTGTTACATATCGTGGCAAGATCTGGGCTTGACGAGCGCAGATTGATTTTGAGGAGTCGATATCTGGTGCAAAAGGGAATCGATGCAAAAGAACCAGATGCAGATGGTTGGACAGCGAGGAAGATTGCGGAGCATTACAAGTTGCAAATTACTGTTCTATGCAGAGCTCGGTAGGCTGGAACAGGGTGAGGTTGAGGATTACTAGAGGACATAAAGAAGATGACCATCCAGATCGCATCAGTTAGCTTAGGTTTACAGCCTAGGGAAAATACAAATATGAAAGGATCACTCATGGCCATGCGTCATGTCAAGAGAATATGTTTGTACTCGGATTTATTCAGCGATATACATTTCACCAACTCCACTTCAATCCACCAACGCCCATCCTCAGCCGTATCCTCCCCAGCTAAACTCCTCAAGCAGCGACCTCCAACGAACTGGTCATCAATAATATCTAAAGGCATTCTACTCTCTGGTAGATATCCTAAGCAGCAACTTCCAAGACACATCGTCCAGCGAGTTGGCCGGTAGCAAGCTTCTTGATCCATTGATCAAGATCTTCAAGCTTGCCTTTGGAAAGAATTGGCTATAGAATGTTAGAATATTGCTACCAGGTTCTTGTCCTGTTGTCTGTACTTACTCGAACGAGACCTCTAGCAGTGAAGTCAAGTGCCTCCTCGACATCCTTCATACTACCAGTCACACTTCCCACAATCTTCAATAGTCGAAGAGCAACCGCCATCGGAGGTGCACCAGCAATGACAGTTGGGTCTTGAGGAAGACCAACAGCCACAGCAGTGCCATTGGGACGGAGATAGTTGGGGGCAGTCTCGTATGCCGCTCGTGTCGCAGCCGTGATGATGACACCATGGGCGCCGTATTTGGTGATCTTCATAACCTCGGCAGTAATGTCCTTTGTTGTCTTAAAGTCAATGAAAACCTCAGCACCGAGCTTCAGGCATAAATCTCGCTTTTCGTCACCGCCGTCGATAGCGATGACTCGCATGCCCATGGCCTTGGCATACTGGATGCAGAAATGGCCGAGACCGCCTCCAGCGCCGGGGATGACTAGCCACTGCCCGGGAGTTACGCCTGATCTTGGAGAATATTAGCATCATGTAATTGTGAATGGCCATTTGGCTTACCGTTTGCAAGCTGTGTATGCTGTTACGCCTCCGCACATGATCGGTCCCGCCTCCTCATCAGAAACACCGTCTGGAATTCTTGAAGTATATCTTCCGTCCGCAATAACATATTCCTGGAATGTCCCCGCAACGGAGAATCCGCTGTTCGTCTGGTTATGGCAATGAACCTCATCCGAACCAGATCTGCAAAAGTCGCATTCGCCACAAGTGCTGGCAATCCACTTCACATCAGGCAACTTTCCATGCGGGCATGATTCCGCAAGATCTTTCGAAGCAGGGCGGAAACAGGGTGATTGATGGTCTGATGGTGAGGGGTCGAATGAGGTGACACGAAGTGGATCTAACCTGCGTTCGTTATCTCCATTCGAGTAGCAAATTTGGCAAAGAGCAACGGACAAGAGGAGCTTGTCTGTTTCTGTGATTGCTTTGACTTGTCGCTTTGACATTATGTATGCCCGTTAGCCCGGCATGCATATCGAAGGATCCATGCGGGGAAGTCGAAACGGCAAATGTGATCTTGTTCCAAGGAGGAGATATCACCTGATGGAGGGTTGCGAGGAACTCGAGTCAGGGAAAACTAGTCAGAGCTCATGCTCAGATCGAAAAACTGAGATCTAATTGAGAATTGTAAGGGGAAAAATACGAGATTGAGTTTATCATAGATCTCCCTTGTCGCCGAAAAGCTCATGGGGCATGAAACAAACATGCATCATGGTGTTGTACAAATGCCACGCTGCAGGGATGTAACGAATAGTTCTCAACAAAATGTCGGAACCGACAACACTATCGCATGCATCCATATCTCGAGTCAGAGCACAATTGGAGCAAGACCAAAGCTTATTGGCTCGCCAGAAGTTCCATGGCCTGATATCTTGCAACAGCGTGGTTGGGGCAAAGAACAGGCGATCTCGACAAGGATCGACGGCCTGAGTGGGGGTTTTCTACGCGGAACAAAATCCGGGGATCACAAGAAGATCTGGGGAAATCAGAGAAGCCCGAGAGCCCGATCTCTGCTTTGCGCATTCTATTGGCTCACGTTCATTTATATGATGCGCTTTGACGTGGCTACTGTTGTCAAAAACGTGTTGAGGCTCGGTTGTATATCCCCGCTATTACCGTGTTCCGAGACCGAGGCTTCGTTCGGGCCGTTCACTAGCTGCTATGTATTTGTCGCCTGATCTGCGATGCAGTAGATCTTTGGTCATACAAAATGGTAATCTTGAAGATTTTTTAGGTGTACTGAAGTATCTTATGGTAGACGGAGGGAGAGTCTTGTCTGTTGCATTTCATTACTGATATAAACGTTTGACGAAAATCCTCCTCTCATTGAGAACATTGTCATTCAGATACATCTCAGCGAGTGCCCATAATTGTTGGTCACCTATTTGAGAGACTTATATAGATTACACTCAGTACCCCAAAGGAGCGGAAGAAGTATTCCTGTCGCCCATGTTTGGCTTGGGCTATGGTAGTCGGCTTCCAGATGTTTCTTATCTTATCACCATACCCATCGTGACAGTAACCGCAACCGGTAAGGTTGATGCGAATGGAAGATAGCCTTTCGTCTACGGATATTAATCTCAATGAAATGACTTTTGGCTGGTGAAATACATGTTCATTTCACCCCTATTCTTGCAAACTTCGTCCTCTGAGGCCACGCAGAAATGACAAATATGATTACGGAGACAACTGGCTGGTGTGGTTGGTGTGAAGTTATTGAAGACTGCGATGTTGACGTGTCTACCATTGGATTATTCAACCCGGATAACAGTCAACAACACCGGAATGTTCCCAAGGACGTACTCACAGCCTACAACCGCCGTCTAGGCATTCGACATATTCGCTACTTCGCCGGGCCCTACCGATTGCAGAAGGACGAATCTTCAGTAATAATTCAAATCGATGGAGCTTGCCGAGGAAATGGATCGCGGTATGCCCGAGGCGGCTGGGGAGTTTTCTTTGGTCCCGAGTCGCAGTACAACACCTGGGATCTTCTGCCGCCTGGCGCGCCGCAGACCAGTACTTTCGCGGAACTTTACTCCCTGATGATAGCGCTGGAAATGATCCGTGACGAACTACCGCTCTATCCCGAAACCGTCTTCATCGTGTCGGACTCTTTATATCTGGTTCGAGTCTACGGAGTATATGCCTTTCTGGCTGGATAATCAGGGTATAAACTCCCGAGGACAAAGGGTGGCGCACTGGAACTTTTTGCTGGATATCAAACAGATTATTGATGACTTGGCTTTTACTGGCGATCGGAAGATGGAGTTCAAGTTTTGGCATGTACCGAGAGAGCAGAATGTGGCTGCTGATGCGCTTGCGAATCGCGCTTTCAATTGAAGATTTACAACGGGTATGCCGCCAGGGGAATATGACAGCACCGCGTATAAGAGTGGATTTGGGGTTTCTTATCTTATCAGTGGATCAGGTCAACCTTATGCAGACTTTATGCAACTGAGGCGGAAGACTTCGGAGAGGAACAAGAAGAAGAAAAGGAGTATGAAGAACGCGAGAGACGCTTCGACCCAGCAGCCTACCCTGAGCTTCGCGACATCCCCCACGAAAGACTCATCCAATTCGATCCTGAAACGCAGAGGTCAAATCTTACCCGCAAATGCTCGGAAACAGGAGAAACAAAAGTAGATCCCACCACAATCATCATATACCTAGCCAGTGGACACACCCAGGTCGCAGATTCATGGGCTTTGTACTTCGGCCCTCAATCTCACCATAATAAATCTTATGTTAAGCCTTGGCTCGAATTTATTAGTGAAGGAAAAGCAGGGTACGAAAATTTGGAAGAGGCACTCCTTCACATCTGGGATAGTCTCAGTGTCGAGATAAAGCAGGTGATCATCGCCAGACTCCCCGTCGCTGTTCAAGCTCGTTACAGATGACTTAGCCAAAATGGCGAGGGATAGGGATTTCCGGGAACGAGGAAAGGGCCGTCCCTACGTATTTCATGATATCTGGAAACTTCTCAACGCAGATCAACTGGAGCTTTATTATGATGGGCCACTTGACTTTCGCTTCTGGCTTGTGTCGAAAGAGATGAACCAGGAGGCTCAGGCAACGGCGCAGTGCTTGATAGATCGGGAGATGCAAAGGATACGTGCCGAACATTTCGCACTCTACGGGGACCCGCAAGTGAAACGGAGACGGAGGTTCTGAAGGAGGAGGCTTTATTACTAGTACATATGACTACACTACACCGAGAACCAATCTATCATGCCAGGCCTGCCCGCCGGTGTCCTGCACCAGTCAATCCCAGTATCATATCAAAGAGATCCCTCGTGCAAGTTGATACGAGTTGTCTAGTTGTTACCGGCAGCTGCACCAGCACCAGCACCAGCACCGCCTCCTCCTGTCAGGCGCTCGAGGATGCTGCCGAGAAGACCTCCGGCACCACCAGCGTCAGCACCATTGCCACCTTGAGCAGCGTCACCTCCTGCAGCAGCATCTCCACCAGCAGCGGCGCCATCGTTGTTACCAGCGTTGCCCTTGTTTCCATCGGCAGCACCACCGTTGGCGCCGCCGTTAGCAGCGCCGTCGTTGGCGTTACCGTTGTTGTTTCCAGCATTCTTGTTTCCGTTTCCATTCTGAGCATTGTCTCCGTTCTGAGCGTTACCCCCGTTGGCGGCATCATTGCCGTTGTTCTGGCCAGCGTTTCCATTGTTGCCGTTGCCATTGCCATTGTTTCCGTTGTTACCGCCCCTGTTTCGTTCCCTTCCATTACCGTTGCCGTTACCGTTGTCGACAGTTACAGTAGCGGTGACGGTGACAGTAGCAGCTGCACCATCACTAGCAGCAGCAGTGTCGGTAGCAGCGGGGGCTTCGGTCACAGCAGCAGTGTCACCGGCAGCTCCGGTCTCGCCAGCAGCACCTGTTGGAGTAGCTGCAGGAGTCTCCTGGCCAGGAGTGTTGACAGCATCAGTCTGTCCGGGGGGGAGAAGCTGGCCGGGACCTAGAGATCGGGTGACGACGGTCTCGTTGGCGATGCGGCTCTGGATGGCACCGACGTCGGTGGCGACATCGGTGGCAGCGTTGGTAGCTGTGTCAACGGCGGTAGCAGGGGACTCGGTGGCAGTAGCTTGATCGCCCTGGTTTCCTCCATTGTTTTGGTTTCCTCCATTGCCATTGCCATTACCGTTGCCTTGGCCGTTGCCGTTGCCGTTGTTACCGTTCCTGCCACCTCGTCCTTGTCTGCCACCACCATTTTGTCCGCCCTGGCCGTCCTGGTTATCTTGTGCATTCTCGTCATCTTGCTCGTTCTGATCGTCTTGGGCGTCGTCACTACCATCCTGTTGGCCCTGGTTCTGCTGTCCACCACCACCTAGCACCAAGATCTCGGGCTGCCCTTGTTAGTGAAGAGTCACTGGGAATCAGGAAGTATGTTCTTACCGATCGAGGCTCGATGAGGCCAATCACTGGCACGCCAGAGACTGGTAGAGCTGCAGAAGCCATCAAGGCCTAGTACAGTTATTAGCCCGACTGCAGCAAAGCCAAAAACAAGATACATACCGCGAACTTTCCAGCCAGTGCTGTAGTTGGCCTTCTGTCACCAGATAGGGCCTGGGCTGCGAGAGCACCGATAACGATGTTGGAGAAATACATAGTGAGTATTATCGAATGATTGTGTCCAAACAATTAAGGAAAAAAGGCTGCCCAGCAGTTATTGATTGTAAAAAGGCACCAGTCCCAGAAAGAAGAGAAATCGTCGCGTCAAGCGAATCTTAATAGTCTGAAAATGAGAGGTGAGTGTGGATGACGAGAAATATGTTTGGTGGGAACAAACCAGTCTTCTTATACATGATGTCCCCATCTCGCTACAACCCTCCCAAACATGATCTCAAAATAGATTCAAGCAAAAGCTTAACTTCGGAAACTTTGCTGATACACCAAACGCCAAGAATGGACTTCAGTGGCAGTGCTTCCCCAGATGCTGATACAGGTCTCAAACTTGGGATCGACTGTTAAGCTTTCCCTTGGCGGAATCGATGATCTATAGTGGAGTTGGGAATCGACGACTAGGGATGTCAAGTTTGGGGTTTGGTTTCATTGGTAATATCTTGTGAATAAATGTGTTCGGTTGAAACGTTGCCGAATGCCGATGCTGGTTTGTTTCATGTATACGATTACATAGTCAGTTTGGAGTGAGGCGGCCCCTGAAGGGGCTACTACACGAGATGTGTCAGATTGTTACCGGATGACAATGGACCGTGTCAGAGGCTATATCCCTGGTTTCTTATTCCAATTGAGCACATAATTCGTCTATCTTATTGCGCTACGATGAAATCGATTAAGCTCGTTTCCCGAGTAGGCATGAGGTGCGAGTTCCAGCCTCTAAAAAAGCCACGTCATTGCAGAGCCGAGCTTCATCAATGTCTCAAGGTAGCATATCTCGATAATAGGGTCTAAGATTAAGAAATACATAGAGCTGTGAACGCAAATTTTTAAATGCGATTGGGTTGTCCATAAACATCTGCCTGTAATAAAACGAATGTTATCCCTCGGTGGCCGAAACCATAATCGTCAAGCTGAAGAAACATAAACAGATATCATAGAAGCATGCCTATACCAGCCATGATACCCAGAGTCAGTCCAAAAACACTCACAACTCCGTTTCCAGGAGTTTTGGTGGAAGCAGCATTTCCATCACTACCCTCACCGTCGCCCTCATTCTCATCATCATTATCACTATCGTCCTCATCCTCATCCTCCGCTTCATCCAGATCAGACTGCTGGTGAACCAAAGGCACCGCTGGCACCCAAGTAGCAACAACAAGTTCAGTCGAATACCGTGAATGAGTAAATAGGCTGTCATCTTCATACGTTGAAGCTGGCGTACTCAGAACGTCGAAAGAAATCAATGGCTGCGTTAACGATGCGCCATCCACACTCGTGACAGTTATTATCTCCACTGGCGCCGGGCTGAGGCACATGGATGAATAATTGAAATCACTCATTGGACCAACCGTTGAGAAACAGTGTCCACCGGGATCTGCCACGTAATCACTTAACTTGTCAGTCTTGACTTTTGTACATCAATATACATTCCAACATACCTGGGACAGCACAAGGCAATTGTTTCTGAGACATTCATAATTTGGCCCCAGAAGACAGAAGCCTCGAGTGGCTGCGCTTCATAGGTAGCTGACCGTATCGGGCGTGAAAAGACCCCGGATACGCTGAGGGAAGATTCTCCGTCTTTCACCATGGATCCAGCTGTGGTCCAACCAGATGGACAGGCTATTCCGGGGGAGTAGTAATGATACCATGCCCGGTTCAGCGGTGTAGTCACACTTCGCAGTGAATCACATGATTTTCCGCTGGGTATACAACTACCTTGGTCTTTCAGACCGCACGTCGGGAAGCCCCAGACCTCGTAGGGTGCGCTTCCGTTGGCAATGACATGATGATCAGTGCCAGTTGCACAAGCTGACGGGGCCGAGAAGGTTGTAGTTAATGGACCCAGATTATAAGCAGTAAAACCAAAGAACTCTGTAGAAGTGGGCATATTCGTTCAAGTTTGGTCGATATACTTTGTAGCGAAGGAAGCTGAAGAATGGATCTGTAACACGAGATGCGGAGGCTTTTGTGTTTGGGTGATATCCGCCAAGAGGAACCTCGTCATTGTTCCTGGGCATTTTCTACGTCACGCGGCAATTTACCAAGAGTGATGGACTTCAGCTCTGTTGGCTAGAATTATTCGTTGTATGCATGGTGTAGAGTGACAATCACTCTTGGCGAATCCTCAATGCGGGTGGGTAAGCAAACGGCCCCCAATGTACATCTCATTTCAGGCTCAACGGCCGTCACTTCCAAGGAATTAAGATTCAGTTCCAAGGCAGAAGTTGATTAGATCATATTAGACTATGCTGAGATTTCCCAATTGAAGTAAATATACGGCAATTTGGCATTTGAGCTGAAGATTTGGATGAGGTTAAATGACGCTGTATCTCATGGCTACCCTGTATGCGCAGATTAACCCAAGCTCGGCGCATGGATTTAAGCATCGGGAGTAATCATCGAATCGAGAAATCGCCGAGCATCATCCTCACATCGCCCCATCTTTCCAATCCAACCAGTTCCGGATGTCTTATTTGGCCCTCGACATATAATATGTCCCGCCAGGCTAGATAGAAAACCCTGAATCAATGACAACATTCGATCCAGTAACGGATTCCGATTTAATAAGCAAGATAATCTGTTCTGCGACGTCCTTTTTGGTAATTAGTACTTTTCCAGTGACATTGGAATCTCAGCCTGCGTACCTCGACTTTGGCGATCTGTTTCAGGAGAGTCTTTTCTCTAGCAGCGTCGATCTTTGATTGTGGCATATTGGCGATCCAATTCTTGAGAGTCGACTTAGTCAATACCGCCAGATACGTGGGGACTTTCACAACTTACTGTTTCCATAAAGCTTGGGGATACAGAGTTGACACGGATTGATGGTGCCATGACCGTAGCCAAAGTCTTTGCCAGATGGATTTGCGCAGCTTTGGTAACAGCATATTCCTAGATCAAAGATTTAGCTCCGTATTCTCTTACGAGGGTGATTACTAAATTACTCACGACAGAGCTCCCGCTAGGCTTGACTCCCGCGACAGACGCATTCATAACAAATGCACCTTTAGCCTCCTCTAAATACTTCTTCACCGCATGGCAGAGAAACATGCGCGACTTGACATTAGCTGCATAGCAGCGGTCCCAAACTTCCTCATCAACATTATCGTCAATGTCGTGGAAATTCGCAAACTTGGTCCATCCAGCGTTTGACACCACGGCGTCAATTCTACCCATAGCAGATACCGTCTGGTTAACCAAGTCTTGGATCCCTCCTTTGTTGGTCACATCAGCTTTTATTTTCAAACATCGCGGTCCAGTATCGTGCGAAAAAGATTCCGAAGCTAGTTGGCTCAGGTGTACGAAGGCATCGTGGGCTCGTTCATCGTTGTTGGCGTAATTGATGACTACTGAGGCGCCGGCTTGAATCAACTTTTCCGCCACGCAGAGACCGAGGCCAGATGTACCGGCTGTAACGAGAACGACGGAGCCTTGGAGAGAGCGTGTCATGATTTAGTGACTGTAGATGGTAGCTGACTCGATGACTGATGAATGTGAGACATGGGTTGGATTGGTGAGACAAGTACGGGGTAGCTCCGCATCACGGAGGCTGATCTCCAACCATTGACGCGGGAGACCGGTTTCGGAATCTGGGAGGCGGGCCAATCTCGTCTCGCGGTCTCTCAATCTGGAGGACGATAAGCAATTCTGTGAGTTTGAGACGCTTGATATCAATCTTGACTTCAATTGCGGCGATAACTTGTACAAATGTCACATTATCCCCTGCCACTGAACAATCATACCGCTGCTATACCCGTCTAATGTCCGCTCTCGGCTCCCCGCTCAGGAGCCGACACTAAGCATGCCAGCCTCACAGTTCTGATCCCCCGGTTCCGATTTCTCCTCAATCCACTCACTCACCCGCTGTACCAGCCATGGACCCGACGCCTCAAAAGTCCCAACACGACAAACGTCGTCGCCAGCAGCGAAAAGCTTGTGATTTATGCCGCCGTCGCAAAGTGCGCTGCGACATAGTAGACCGACCATCAGGCCCATGTTCCGTCTGTGAAAAGTCCGGGTTTGAATGCCGGTACGGCTCCGACGCGCCCTGGGAGAACGAGAATGATAAGCTGATGAAGATTCAGGTCAACGGCGAAATGGGCTGTTGCGAGAAGAAGTTCGGTGGCTTCTAGAAATGCTTATGATCGTGATACACCTGCGAGATCGCCAGGAGTACCGCAGCCGCAGCCGGATCCGGAGGCCGGAGCCGTTGAGCGGGATGATCATCTTTCGATCCTCGGACCCGATGCTTCATCTGCATCATCGCGGCGTGACAAGTCATCAAACGATGCATCGCGCTCGGATGGCCAAGAGAAACTCGCTCGGGAGGGACTAGCGAGGTTCTTCAAGCATGGCATCGGGGCTGCGGCTTGGGCTGTTTTTGCATCGACAAAGAGCTTTCGCATCGCTTATGTCGGCACGACTGTGTCGAACCTGGTTCATCTTGTCGACTTACATCGTTCTTTCAGACAGCCTTATTCTTCCATTCTTGGCGACCAGCGACCTTTGTCTGCGCCTACAGGACCCGATACTCATGGCTCGTTTCAAGAGTCTGCAGATGGAAGTACCAGTAGTGATAGGATAGGTGGCAAACCGTTGCATTATCCACATCCTCCGATCAGACAAGTCAAATCTTGGAAACCGACACCGAACTCATGGGTGACTCAAGATTTGGTGACGGAAGTATCTTCGTTCCCAGCGCAAGAGGTTCGCGATGCGTTGGTGCAAGCATACTTTGATCACATCCACCCATTTCTGCCCATCGTATCAAAGCCAGAATTCCTCGCTCGGTATCGTACACCTGATAATCCTCCACCACTTCTACTATTTCAGTCAGTCCTAATGGCCGGTGCCCACGCATGTGCTCATCCTCTCGTCGCCACTGATCGCCATGCCGTCCAGAACAGACTCTTCAGAAGAGCGAGTATGCTATACCATATGCGACATGAGTCAGACAGAATGCATCTTCTCCAAGCAGCAGCCCTGTTCACATGGCACATAGGCGATGGTGACACAGTCGCCGGCGGACCGTGGTACTGGGCTGGAATCGCTATGCGAATAGGTACTGGCCTTGGTGCTCATCGGAGAAGCTCCCAACTCCCATCTACAGAGATGGCGCAGTATCGACGCTGCTGGTGGTCTGCTTTCTTTTGTGAAGTCTTTTCTTCGTTAGAGACTGGGAGGCCTTGTGCAGTGCGAGCAGAGGATATAGACCAGTTGCCACTCCAGCAAGAGGATATCACTGATACACCGAGCAATGACCCGACAATCGCCGAATCTGGAGTCAGCCCTGACTTTCTGAACCACCTCGTTGATCTAGCCTACATCGGCCTCGACGTCATTGCACTCAACGCACCCGCCCGAGATCGTCTCATAGATGTAGGATCAATCGACGCCCGTCTAGGTCTATGGTCCCTCCGCTCAGGCATATCCACAGTCGCAGAAGACGACGACTCATGGACATGCCATCTCAGAATGCACTACAATCTCCTCCTTTTGCACCTCCACCGCAATCTCCACGAACAAAGCAGCCAGTCAATCTGCTCAGCAGCAGCCCAAGCAATTGTTACATCGCTCGAAAAGCTCAGGGCACGCGATGAACTGCGCCAATGCCACTTTACCTCCGTCAGCGCGGTGACAGCAGCTGGTATACAATTCGCCGGTGAGATCCGTGCAGCTGTAGCCTCTCAAACCTTTTTAGTTGCCATCAATGCACTTGAAAGACTATCGAGACTCTTGAGATCAACGATATTACTTGCGAGACACTGGCCTAATGCCGAAGCTGTTCATAGTGTCTTTGAGGAGCTACATCGCGAGTATGAGACGCTTGTTACGCAGAGATTGCAGGGCGAACAAGTCATGGTGCCGGAGAGTCCGCCTGATTGGAACAGGTTGCTTGGCGGAGAGGGATTGCACCAGTTCAGTAACTTCACATCGGATCAGGATTGGATGAACATTAATAGCTGGACGGATTTGTTATAGGGTCCAGCACAGCAAAGAATTGAGCATCAAATAATCGAGTTACCGGTTCAGTCCATGATCATCTTGATTGTCACGTGTAACCAGTGATTCAAAAGATGACTACGCCATTTGGCGGACTAGCCACGCCCCCAGGAACCTAACACGCATCAGACAGTCGGCTCAACAAGAGGCGGAAGGGAAAGAAACGTACCTTGAGCGGCATACTCGAAAAGAAGAAAGACCATCTCCCTCGCTTCTCACACTCTTTACTCAAGGCTTCCAGGTCAAACAACTCCCCAATTGGCATCCCCCAACCCGCCAGCAACCACTCATGCAGAAAGAAATCAGTGTTCTGGCAAGGCCATGCCTCCATGCTAGGTTGATCACCCGCAACTGCTGCAAAGTCTTGCTCCCAGAGCCATCGGAGCGTTTCTTCTGAAGACTCGACACCATGAGCCGGTGGGACTTTGTAGTCTGCTAATGCCTTGCACTCATCATCGGAGAGCTTGTCGTAGGCTCGAACCCACCCTGTGCGAATGAACAGGATATCGCCTTTTTGGAATGTTGTTCCTTCACTTTTGGCAACTTCCTTTAGTGTTGAGACGGTGATTGACTTTGTTTCAAAGGGAGTTAAGGCAATGCCGTTCTTATCTGCCCAAGATGCGTAGTCGAGTAGTACTCCGCGACCAACGATACCACCTCGCTCAACCCAAGCTACATATGTCAGTAATATCCAATCAGAGCGAGTATAGCTTACACTGAACACCGTTGACATCCGAAGATAAGAGATCATCAAGTCTCTTCCCATTGAACCAAAGCCTCTCCTTCTGATAAGCATAATGCCTAAACCCATCCCACTGCGAACTACTCTGTGTATTGAATGTCAGAGTATCATCGTTGACACCACGAGGGCTCTTGGTAGTGATTTCATGCTTAAATGGTGCACGACCGAAACAAGGCCGTGACATTCGATTGAGGGGCCAATCGGTAGAGACTCGAACGCCGTCTCGTATCTCTGATGCTGCCTTTGCTATGATATCTGGGGTCAAGAGGTTTAGCATCCCGCATTGGTCGTTTTCACCGAAAAGACCCCAGGCGTTTCCTGGAGGACCATCTTTGCGAAGGGGAAGGGCGTCGAAGGATGGTTTGGACGTCATTGTAAGTTTGTGTTATGTTATTTTGTTGATGTTCGCGTTGGTGTCGACTTCATGTCAAGACCCCGCCTTTTGAGGGGAACCGCGGCAAGAAACCCGATCATTATGTTAGTAAAAATGCGCTTTGTCATCACTACAGAAGAAGAAGAATTCAACGCTTAAGAATTCTACTATATCTATACCACGATCTTTGTTCACAAGTCCTCTACCATCCCGATATAGTATCGCAATCCTCAATTACCTTGGGCTATGAAATCAGTAACACCAGATCCCTGGCTAGACGCCATACCTGTCTTCACAACAACATTTTATCCTCCAACCCCCAGTCCTACTGCGCACGCTGCAGCAATGTAGCCCTCTCAGTAATCTTCACTGATATCACCCGCCTCATCTCCTCCTGCCTTCTCTGCTTGCTCTTATCTCTGTGACACATCGTAATAAGAGTACAAGCACAGATGAGTATCAGTGTCGAGAAAACAGAAGCTATGATAATACCAGCTGTTCCAACTTCATTTTGTAGTTCCATGCAGATCGTAACTCCGTTGCTTGACTGGGTCGTGCATATAAGACCCGGAGAACATGTGCTCGAGGTAATGTTCGCAGCATAACACGTCAATGTGGTGAATCCTGTTGTTTCGCAGATGGTGCTGCTCTTGACGGTCGTGCTGTAGCATGAGGCCCCGGGTTCCGTCGAAGTTGAAGTCGTGCTTGTTGATGATGCTATGCCTGAGCTTGAGCTCGAGGTGGTGGTGGTTGACGACACGGAGCTTTCTTCTGTAGTAGATACCTCCGTCCCCGATGCAGTTGTGTCGAGCGTAGTACTTTTAGACTTAGCTGTCGTCGTAGCGTCATCTCCAGTGGTAGAAGCCACTGAGGCATCTTTAGTTGCCGTGCTCGTAGCGTCTGCTGAAGTATCGGTATCCGTCGAACTGTCGTCTCGACGCTGGATCAATCGATGAAAACCCACCTTCACAAGTTCATCGTCACCTTGTTTCGTATGCCACACTGGCTCTATGGAGGACGAAGAAGCGTCATCTGGGATAGCGGGTCCCTTAATGAGGCGATTTTCTGACCGTTGGACCCGGATACCATGAGCGTGCACGAGAGGGCTCACGCCTAGGGCAATAAAAAAAGACGAAATAAGCATTGTGCAAATTAAGAGTCCGGGTCGCAGTGGTGTTATTGAACAGTCTCTCCAAGCAATCTGCCAGATCGTACTTCTCTCTATATCTTATAGTCAACCATGATGCTAGCGCACATGCAAACCTTGCATCTTTATCTAAGTATAGTACCCGCGTGAGGCTCATCCTTCATTTTTCGTATGTTTCTATTGTAAGCTTAAACTACGTTTGCGCGTCCTATTATAAGAACTTGCTGCGCATTTCCTAGCGCGCCTTGACGCGGCGGCAATTGCGTCAACTACTTCCGCGACGGGAGCAAAATATGGTTAAGGAAATGAAATTGAGACACCAAAAATAGCAGTTCATGAAACTTATTAATTTTGCCCTGTATTTAGCTTTCTGTTTATGTCAACTGAGATCAATGTGCTGAGTTTTTCTGTCCTTTGAGGATGATCTCGGGTCGGAATGTGGGCGGCTGTCAAAAATCATCCGGGATGCCACTATTTACGGCTACGGCCCGTCTGCCATGCGTCGTCAGGACATGAATAGAGGCGCAGTTGAACATGACAGAACTAGTATAGTTTCGAATTGAACTCATGTTGCTATTTTTCGCATGCTAGGGCTGAACACGATTTAATAAGCTGAAGTTCGAGTATCGCAGAACGATGTGAACATATGCCAAAGTTATAACCGTATATCCGGCACAGAAAGACCCCACAGAAGAAACTCTATAGAACAACAAGGATTTTACCTAGCTACGTAAGCTTGCGAAAGGGGGGGACGAGTTGATAAGTCTCTCGAAAAGACATACTATAAGGTCAACAAACTAAGTGACACTTTTGAGCAGACAATTCGAAAGTTAGGTCTTGTTTACCATAAGAATCACTGCAGTACTAATTAAAACATAATGAGCTTCTAGCTATACTACGATAGAGTATAAAATGTAATTTTATTAAATGCTATAAGGCAGAAATTAGAGCTTTAGTACTGTTAGGAGTTAACTTAGGAACTCGGTTTGCCTCTTTGGGACGCATAGACTAAGCGGCATTCTCAATTGGGGTATAATGCCACCCCGCACCAAGAGTTCAGCTGCGACTCGCTCCATTTTCAAACCTTGACGACAGATCGTCTCCGATGGACCCATTATCTATCGCGTCGGGCGCCGCCGGCCTTGCCATCAGCTGCGCGGCGATAGCCAAGACACTATACACCTGGATAGACGATACTGTCGACGTCGACGAGAATGTTTCCAATTTGGTGGAGGAGGTCTCGATTCTGTCGCGAGTCCTAGACTCGGTCAGCAATGCCTCAAGCCGGGTTCCGCAAGCTGTCGTGGCGGAGATCGATCCTGGTAATGCCCTCTGGGGTAGTATTAGTGCTACCCTCGATGATATCAACAGCACTTTCAACAAGCTCTACCAGCTGATGGCCGAGCTTGAGAAAACAAACCTCTTCAGCCGAGGGTTCTTGCGCAAGCCAACTAAGCAAATCAAGTTTAGCCTGCGGTCCAAAGATATTACAGTGTACAAGGACAGAATCAAGTCATACAACACGGCAATGACAAGTGCTTTTCAGATAATCAACGTGTAAGTCATGGTGATCGGGGTTTGGTGCGATTACTAATGTCGACAGCTGCCTCCTAATCCACAGCAATTCCTCTCAGGACTCTGTGTTCAAGGTCCTCTCCGGGCTTGAGTCCCAGCTGAGGCTTGTCGAGGTTGCTCTACGTACAAGTAGCTCCGCAAGCCCTGGCCCTTCCAGTGGACGCGAAGAGGACGATCGCGACACCCAACATCTCCAACAGTTTGTTCAGGTGGCAAAGAACTTCCACTCGAGCGCCAGTACCATTCTGAGAGAGGGCCCTAGGTCTACTGTTTGGGGAGGAAGTATTATGGGTGATCCTTTGACAGAAGCACAAACATCAATGATCGAGAGATGGATACCTTCGCCCGTCGATGAAGAGCCCGACCCCGACTCGGACATTGAAACCAAGTTTGCCAGAAGATTTGAAGAACTCGCGATCAAGAATGAGGCCGACGGGGATCACGCAAAAGCAGAACAATTCTACAGAGGTGCCATCGAGCACGGCGAATCGAGTTCAAGACCTGTAAGCGACATCACTGCTATGAAGATACGACTAGCATATGCATGCATGCGGCAGGAAAAGTGGACAGAAGCAGACGAAATCATATCTCCAATCGCCTTTGAGAGAAAGACAAACGATATACTCGTGTATCACGGAACGCACGCCTTGGCTCTTGCTTATCTCGATAACTCCAAGCTTGAGGAAGCCGAAAGGTGTTGCAAACGTGCTCTTTGGGGCAAGAGAAAAGTTTTCGGTAAGGACCATTGGAGATGCTGGGAGACTCTGAATTTGCTTGTGCGCATCTGCAAGGCAAGAAGCAAGATGATGGAAGCAGAGGTCCATCAAAGTTTTATCCCGAGCCACGCGACTATTGCGATTGATCAAGGAGCCTTGGATTATCTGGACCGTTCAGTCGGGAGCTTGAACAGGCCAAGTAACGATAGTGACGCGGTCTCACAAACTCGACAGCCATTGGATTTCCAGCAGGAGTATCCTCAGAGCCAACCATACAATACGGCCGCTTCTGGCCCAGTCCCATCTGCAGGTAGATTCCAGTACCCCAAAACCTTCGGTTCTCAGTACACAAGTCCATCAATACCGAATAGTCATCAAGGAATGGTTCAATATCCGATACAGCATAGGCAAACAAGGTCAAACGGAGAGTCATCTTCAACCCCTGCCATCTCTCGAAAGGCTACCGGACAACCAGATCCGATCTTATCTACGATGCATCGCCCCGAAAGTATAGGGTCATACTCTCAACAGCAACAACTAGAGCAACCGAGGAGAAGCACCAATCTATGGTATGGCCACAATACCGATATGTCTGGATTTAGGTTGGCTTTGCCGCTGCAACCCCCTCTCCATTCAACAGGGGCATATCCACAGCCCACGCATGGTGCGAACAGTTACGAACAACAAGGTTATCAATCCCCTCTACCACTGTCGCCCTATGGCACGGCACCTGTGGCCGCGCCTGAGCCCCGATGTCAGATATTTGTGTCAATCGACTTCATGAACATAGATGGTGCGAGTACCAGTGTCGCATACGTAGTCAACGACCTTAAGAATCCGATATCAGAGCTACTCATGGAGTGGCCTGGTGCCGGCTCCTACAGCAAATCATTGGTAAGTTATCCAATAGAAGCTTATCGAATGACCTCTAATTTACTAGGTTCCCACTGTTATTTATTATGATCTGTACAATAAGGTAGTTGGCTGGGGCCACGACATTGCTAACGCCATTGGGCCGACTGGACATCCGAAGTCAGGTGTCCAGAAGGTTGAACGTCTGCCTCTGTTCTTGGTCCAAGAGACAGAAGAGTATATTCCGCTTCCCGGCATTCCTCCTGGCCTCAACGCTGTAGATGTCTCAGCCGATTTTCTCTGAGGTCAGGCGTGCCCTTGGAACTCAATTGCAGCAACGCATAGGAAGCAAGTTCTTGGAGAACGAGCAGACGATCCATTGGATTCTCACCTCGTCAGAGATCTGGGCAGATAAAGACAAAGCGTTATGGCAACGTACTCTTCAGAGAGCTGGATATCTTAAAGACGAAAGTGATACACGCTTGTCGTTCGTCAGCGAAGCAGAAGCATCAATAAACGACGCGATACTAAGATATTCCCTCAGCCAAGAAACGCAGAGTCCATTTATCTTTGCTAACTTTGGGGAAAATATAGTGCACATGTCTGCCTGTGTGCGTTCAGTTCTGAAAGCAGCATCGCCCTTTTTTGCTTCTCAGCTAATGTCGAGTAAGAATCTAGGGTGAGTTCCTTTTGCCTCTTTGCTACACTGTCTAAATGTTCTCAGGCCTGCTCTAATAACACAAAACTTTGCCGAAATAGCGCGGACTAGAGTCCGCCGCATGCGACTTCCAGATGGCTCCAGAATAGCTAACAAAGTCTATACAAAGTGCGTCAGTGAGTTTGAGGAACGCATCATGTCAGAGTTCAGAAACAACGGACAAGAATGGGACATCGATGTTGCAATCGAAACAGAATTCCTGGAGGCAGGGATCAAGGGTGGTTATATGACTTACACAAATGGCGAAATCCTGTCTTGCTTCCAGCCCGTCATGGATGACATTACGGCCATGATGGCTTATACAATAGGAGAAGTTCTCAAATCTAGCAATAGTATTGAGGTATGTTTTAAGTACTCGTTTCCTATTTACATGCTGATTTCCAATAGGGTATTATACTTGGAGGAGAGTTCTGTACATCGGAGTACTTGCTACGAGAAATCAAGTTGAAACTACCTGAGAACCTTCGAAACAAGGTCTATCCGCCTATGGAGCCTGCAACACAAGTTGTGACAGGCGCAGTCCATTTGGAATTGGCTCGTTATTTGGCTGGAGATCAGCGATATGTTCGATCATGACAAGTAGACATGTCCCGCACATATCTAATGTATCTGGGGTTGTGTGAGTGCCGACGTATCATCCTAAATGTGACTCCAAGAGGGATGAAGAGCCCCCTAGATTATGCGCTGGCAGTTAATAACAACACCCTTCACTCATCCTCCTGAATGCATGAGACTTATCGGCGATCAAGGGTATGAGACTGCGAAACGTATGAGAGCTTGGAGCATGGCCATGAAACAGAACTATATGAGAGCAGAGATGGAACTCTAGCCTCACTGTAAAAATATATCGACACCATCCAGCTTGACTTACTTGTGATGGGGCGCACGACTGTACAATTCGACAACGCGGGGACGTAAGAGATGATAGACAAGCGAGATCTATAATAACCTCACAATATGGCTATACTCGAAGCCTTTATGTGCCTAGCTTTATCATGACTTCCTTCTCAAACCACTCAGGAAAATCTATAACTTTCTTTCCCTTCCTTGCCTCCTCAGCAGCGAATACCATACTATGACTCATAATAATATCCCTTAAATTGCATTTGATATACTCTCGCTGAGCCGTTGACACCTTCTCACCATGGTTCTTTACCCGGTCAACCGCCAGAACGAACTGTCTCGTCAGCCCTTCGTCTCCATCACCATGGCCACCGCCCTCGGGAATGTGTGGGTAGTGAACCGTCTTCTTGCACGTCCTGAAGTCTGTAACTGTAATCGAGGAACTATCGGCGTACATCTCCCCGTGGACACCGTAAATGTGCGTGAACCGGGTACAGATCCTTTCTGTGAATGCAACCATATGCAATGTAGCTGTCTTGCTACCTCTGCCACTAAGAGCCTGCAGAGGTGTCTCTCCCGGGGCCGCGATTGGGTCGGCGTCCCAAGAAAGTGTTACAACCTGGTTGTCGCAGACATCATTGTCGCATTCGTACACACAACGTCCGAAAGTATTTCTCTTGCTGACCTCATCTGCCGGGGTGTCCTCTGAGTAATCTTCCGCAAGTTTGGAGAGAACAGCCTTCTCAGCTGCTTCTGACCCACCATTTGGAATACAGTCCTCAATTTCCGGTGCGACGACCGTGCAAAAGTGCTCTTGTTGCTGACTCTTGAGATCAGCTCCGGTGTAGATTCGCTTGGCCGAAAACTGGCACGATGGCTCATAAGCACATGATAAGCAATTGGTGGCGTTTCCAGCTTCGACAGGCTTTCTCTCCTTTCTGAAATATTGGAGGGATCCAGAAGAGCTTATGTCTTTGGGGACATGGGTTGGTTTGTTAGAGCCGGGAGGCGGGGCCGCCAAAATCCAGTAGAGGATGTCCATATCGTGGCACGACTTGGCAAGTAGTGATGGAGCTGCCGCCTTTTCATTGCGCCAGTTTCCTCTAGCACGGGGTTAGTCTTTATTGGCTATGCCAACCTATCAGTCAATAGCTTACCTCACATAACTGTGTGTAAAGTGATACCAGCCCACTGGCTCTGTGTGATTAACAGCCATGATGTCTCCGATGACCTTGTCCTCAAGTAGAAGTTTCCTCATCATCATGTTGTGAGGACTGTAACGAAGGACATGGCCGATAGCGAACAGCTTCTCTGAGGATCCTGAGGCATCGGGCGAAAGGCTCTTATAGATAGCCATACAATCCTCCAGATTGGGGGCCAGCGGCTTCTCGCACATGATATGTAGTTTCAGTGGTGCAAGGCCAAGGACAACATCCTTATGCATGCCATCTTGGACGCAAACGAAGACAGCATCGACACCCTCAGGAACACCTGTGGTCCCAGAAGTGACTGCTTGCCGGCGGCTAAGCTCCCATTGAACGAACTCTGGCCAGTCGCGGAACTCTTCCCCGGGTGTTGGCTCCCGTGTGCCCCATATGTATTTGCGACCGAAATACCGTCTCTTGAGTGCGATAGGCTCTACGACGCCCACGATAACTCCATTACTCGAATTCTGAACAGCCTCAGCATAGGCCTTGCCACGGTTCCCAGCGCCGATGATTAATAGACGTGGAGGCGAGGCAGAAAAGGCAGGACGTTTTGGTGGGGGAAGGCGAGTGATGCCATGGACGGACTCATCCTGTTCAGCATGGGGTGCCATGGTGAACTAGCAGACAGATAGCAAGAAAGTTTGGGTTGCTGATAGTGGCTTAGGTACTGATTGCAGGCTATCTTCAGTCGTGTTAAGATGCTCCGTTAGCCAGGATTCCCTTATTAATACGTAACTACGGATATTCGGCTCTGGTAGCTTGTTACATTGCAGCTAGCCCGACAGCCACGCATACATGATACACCAGATAATAACTTTCCCCGCGTTAATGATTTGCAGATATGGAGAATGCAACGTTTGAGAAACTTAGTAAGGCCCAATAAGCTCTTATCAATTTGCAAGCGATTGACCTCGAGTCGGTGAGACGATAGATCGGCGAACCGGCAAACATCGGAAAAAGACCGGTGGCTAACTCGTTTGAGCCGAGATCACCATCAATATTGATTTGGGGTAGATACGCTTATACCATTGAGAACCATGGTTTCTCGGGCTTATCCCCGATAATATGATTCCTTGGGCTCCTCGAAGTACTGGTTCATGATATTGCCCGACTTGCTATAGCCACATTTGACGTAGAATGGCTCGTTCGCCGGACTGGTCCCCAGAGTCGTCTTGTAGCACCCGACGTTCTTAGCAATAGACGACAAGCTGGCCAGTAACTTCAGACCAAGGCCTTTGCCTTGGAAATCTTTCCTAATCGCGATTTCCTCGATATGTCCAATTAATCCAAGATTGTGAATACTGCCGAAACAAGGTTAGCATCAAGACAGTGCAGACACCTTCCTCACCAATTAGAAGACTTACAACTTTCTTTCTACGATAATGGCACCGGTCCCGACAACTCGGTTCTCATGCTCAATGACCACGTGGTAATGGACCCCTTGGCCCTGTGTCTTTATCCAATCGAACCTCTCCTCGAAGCGATCCTGGGACACGTCCCCTACATCAGACAGTACTCCGAGGCAGTCAAGGAATCCCTTTGCATAATCCCCTCGTTCCAAAGGTCGGATAGTGTAACCTTCAGGGAATGATGTTACAACATCAGTTCCAATCAGGTCTGGTGAGAATAGAGAGCCGGAGAGAGAGCCGGTTGCAACCATCTTGTGTCGTACCTCGAGGCTGTAGTACCGGTATTAGAGGGGTCGATTAGGTGAGCCGATTTGCCTAATATGTCGTCTAGCGTCACGATAGGGAGTATCAATGAACACGAAGGAGTCTTGCGCATTTATGGGCGATATCTTGACAAAGCCCAGCTAACCCGGTCCAGGCACAATAGCCGGCAAACGGTCGGTGCGAATGCCGGCAAACCCTGCCCGATATCTTTCCCCGCATTTTAGTACGATCCTTCTCTACGTAGCTATTGACTACTTATCGTAAGGGGCCAAGAAACGTTGCATTGGCGTGTTACATTTTATCGATAGGGAAATGAGATGCTATCTCGTGCACACGCATGTCTGCGGGGTGCTACCGGTATCAATAGTGACAGGCCGGTCCCCGCAAAACTGGTGATAAGCCTGGGCAAGCCAGATATGTCTTGGTGTACCGATCTCCACCAGATACTTAAACACCGTTCTTCGCCGTTATAGGCGAACTACCTCCTCTTGTCGCTGTCAGACCCCCTCACCATCTCCATTATACTTCATCTTCGAAAATGGCATCCCTAGACAAAGAAGCCAATAGAGATAACCATGACGTGGCAGACCTGAAGAGATCTGAGCTCCTTGAGATCGATGCCACCCGCGACCTCACCGTCGAAGAGCACAACCTTGGCTTCCGTGAGGCGGTTCGCCAGTATCCGTGGGCCGTCTTCTGGGCTCTTTTCTTCGGTATTGCCGTTATAATGGCTGGCTTTGATGCTCAGATCATCACTTCCTTCTATGCCCTACCCGCATTCCAAACAAAATATGGTGAGCGGGTTCACGGCGGCGACGGCTATGAAATTTCCGCGCCGTGGCAGACAGCTCTGGGAATGGGTAATCCAATCGGCCAGGTTCTTGGAGCCTTGGCCAGTGGTTACCCCCTCGAGATGTTTGGTCGAAAGAAGACATTAGCTATCTGCTGCGTCTGGTCCATTGCCTTGGTCTTTGTGCAGTTCTTCTCCACGAGCATCGGCATGCTTTGTGCGGGCGAGATTCTCGGCGGCTTGGCTTATGGGTTCTACGTCGTCATTGCACCAACGTATGCCTCAGAAGTTTGCCCACTAGCTCTGAGAGGTTTCCTCACCACATCGATCAACATAGCGTTTGTGATCGGCCAATTTATTGCCCAAGGCTGCGCGGCTGGTGTAGAGACCCGTATGGACGAGTGGGCGTACAAGATTCCTTTTGCGATCCAATGGGTCTGGCCAACGATCCTTCTCGCTGGTCTACCCTTTGCTCCCGAAAGTCCGTACTGGCTGGTTCGCAAAGGCCGACGTGAGGCAGCACGTGCCGCGCTCATGGGCCTGTCCTCACCCACCAACAGGCCCGATATCGACAAGGCTCTTGTAGGAATTGAACAGACAGATCTTCTGGAGCAGGAAATCGAGTCGTCCACGTCGTGGTTGGAGTGCTTCAAGAGTGTGAATTTAGTCCGCACCGAGATCTCAGTTATGGTCTACCTGATCCAGGTCATTGGTGGCAATCCGCTTATTGGATACGCAACGTACTTCTTCCAAAAGGCCGGCCTGGATCCCTCTGATGCTTTTAACAGTGCGTATCTCGAAAGCCGGAAACTATAAACATGCTGACTTGGTACTCTAGTGGGTGTTGGTAACACCGCTCTGGGCTTTACTGGCACGGTTTGCTCGTGGTTCCTCCTAAACTGGGTACGTGTCATTGCCAGTCTCAATTCTCTAACTTTTCAACACATCAGCTCATGGACTACATAGTTCAAACTTGGTCGACGCACAATCTATAATGCAGGCATGATGGTCATGACGACTCTCCTATTCATCATCGGCTTCCTCAGTCTCTCTAGCACCACTGGTGCTATATGGGCTACCGCCACGCTGATGGATATCTGGACCTTCGTGTACCAAATGACAGTCGGTCCCATCTGCTTTGTTATCATTTCCGAGATCTCAGCCACCCGTCTTAGAGAAAAGACCATTGCTGTGGCTACCGCAGTGCAGGCTGCCGCCTCCGTCGTGTTCACAATCGTTATGCCTTTGATGCTCAATACTGATGAGGCCAATTGGGGCAGTAAGACTGCTTTCCTCTTTGGTGGAATAAGTCTTGTCTGTCTTGTCTGGTGCTACTTCCGGCTTCCTGAGAGTCATGGTCGTACGTTTGAAGAGCTGGACATTCTTTTCCAGAGGCGCGTTCCTGCGAGGCAGTTTGAGAAGTTCGATCTCCTTAGCGGCGTGGAGGATGTTATGAGTAGGGAGAGATAGAGAGACGTAACTTGATATTGTGTAAATCCTATAGCCATCTTGAAGATTGGCCAAGGTTCAACTTGTTGTCCCGAATTTGCATCCGCACCAAAATGCCAATGATTGTAATATTAATGACAGGCCGCATAGCGACTCATTATACTAGAGTCTAGAGGTTATATAAATTGCATAGACTTGCAATCGTGTTTGTAGTCACTAACTACGTATTGGCAGTAGGCGAAACACTAAGAAATATCCAACCATTCGTATCGCAGTGACCTGCATCTCAAAACATGCAATCAAGTCGACCGAATCCCCGGATCGCAGATCGCCTTATCGTTATTCGATGATATAGTACAAGTCAAACTCCCCTGAATTTCCGTCTAAGCGTCCAGCGCTGTTAGTCACATCCATCGAACGCACTCATCGTTGCGTCTTATTGTACTTTTCTCTCGAGTACGAGATTTCCCCATCCTTGTGTAACCTTGCCGAAGTCAACCGCTTGCAGCCTCTAAAGATCCGGACTTCTATACAAGGTCTGTGTTCACTGCCAGGACTTATGTGCTCGTGTCCTCTAGTCTATATTAGCAATTATTACGACGGCAAACGAACGCTTGAGTATAACCTAAAGTCGACCGCGTCATTCTTGTGAAATTTCGAGTTATTTTGCATGATCTTCCCCAGAATGGATCTGTAGTCGATGGTTCTTTCTGTGCTTCTTCTAGTGGCTGGTGCATCGTGGATGGCTCGGCACCTTGAAATAATGCGGTCGTATTGGGAGGCCGTAGTCAACTTTGGAGCTGGTGCTGTGTGGATTATACAAGGGGTCGATAGCTGGCATCGCAAAATGGAGCCAGCACGGATACAAAACGTCATTGATGAAAATGTGTGATGAATTTCAGTGATAGCAAGAACCATAGCCTCGATTGATACAACATCAAGCTTACCGTCGCGAAGACCTTTCAAGGCTCTTAAATAGATAGACTATCCAATGCAGGCAGCAGCAAGGATGACTTGACAAAAAGTTTAGCGTAATAGTCAAAAGCCATTGACAGGATGTAAAACATTATCTCGCTAAGCGGGTTAAAAAGATCTGTAAGACGTGGGGGGAGTTGGGCTGGTTTCCGAAGACACTATAGGCCCTTCGAATACAAAAACAAGACAGGCCTCAAGTCGGAACTCTGATCTCCAATGGCGGGATTCTTTCTCCCATGCTACCTTACCTGCTTTCGCCTGAGATGTAAAACTTATTGGCTCTCGCGCGCTATTACCTGCAGGCTTTCAACCGCGAAGCAAATTGGACGATGCAAATCTACAGCTGCATGTGTTTTAGTGAATGTTTCGACTGCTATGCGCTGTAGCGATGACTTTTGTGCTGCCCGGTCTGCGAGCTGCTGGAAACGCGCTGCCAGGTTGCTTTGGGCATGGCATGACCTTATGCTGACCATGGTTATCACTACAACAGTGAGCCCGGCGCTGACATTAATGCGCACCGAAGTCACTGCGATCACCGCAGTGCTTCAATCTTATAATCCATATGCCCATCAACTGTGAGCCATCAACGTCACTTTGCATCTTTTCGGGCAATACCTGGATAACTGACGCAGGGGTCATGGCCTAAGTATTATTCTATCTACCATATAATTTTCTTTTCTTTCTTTTCTTTTCTTCTCACCTTTTATGAAGAGGTAGTCTCTAGTCAACTGACAAAGCCCCTCTTGAAACAGGTAAGTAAGCACATTATTGGTCGTGGCAGTCGCGAATTTTTGAGACTATCGAGGCGCTACTGCAATCAATTCAGTAGCGACGCTGTAAAATATGCTTAAGTGCAGCTTAAGTCTGTCTTGATGGCCCGTGTGGTCAAACTATTGAGTCCAGACCCCCATCGTCATTTTAAAATACAGAATAAAAAGGATGAAAGCCCCCCGATTTACACTCGTGTCTTGAATGGCCTTGGGTCCATTCGCTCATTTCTATTTACCCCTCATACTCGTTTATTTTGTTCATCGAGATCAGCGCAAGATGGTTTCAAACAAGTTGTTTGTTGCTGCTTTTGCAGCCTTGGCTTCACTGGCCAATGCAAGCCCCTGTAAGCCCTCGTTTACAAGGGCCATCACTACGTCTGCCGCCGAAACCGCTGCATCTTCCACTTATGCCGAGACCAGCACTGCGATTAGTGAGAGTGAGACAGCGACAACGGCCACTGATGCTACTACGGAGGCTCTCAGCACTGAAGCCTCTACGACTGTTGCCGAGAGTGCTACCACGACCACGGCTGTCGATGAGCCTCTCATCACCAACGCTGGCTTCGAAGATGGCACAACTGCCCCGTGGCAGTTGCTAACGGAGCACGAAGATGCCCTGGCTATTGGCAGTGGCTTCCAGAGTCCAGCTTCTGGTAAAGTGATGTTTGGAAGCGACGATGGCAGCCAGTATGCCACATTCATTATCCAAAAGATCAATAAGAAAGCACTCAAGGCGGGCTCATATGACCTCCAAGGCCGTACCCTTGTTGATAGCTTTAGCCAAAGCGGCGACGGCTGTAGTGTCATCATCGCCGCTTGCCTCACGGGATCTGGGCAAAGCTCGGTTCTCGTGCCAGCTTCTATGTCCCGGGCAAGCGCTGAGAATTCCGAGGGTCACTGGTCCCAGATAGAAACTACGTGTATCTTGACCGACGAGATGCTAGCTGCGGATGAAGACATCAGCGTTGTGTTTGGATTTTTCTGTGCTAATTCGGCTGTCTACCTTGACTCTGTTGAGCTCAAGCCGGCTGCTGCAATCCCCAACACCGACACTACCACAGTTGCCACCAGCAGTGAGACCAGTATGTTAATTACTACAACTCAAGCGACTACAGTGGCCACCTCCACCGAAGGCTCGACAATCGCTACCGAGACTGCTACGACGACGACAGCAGCCGATGGAGACAGAACCTAGAACTCTGGCTCTTCACTCGCTCCAAGACCGTTGCCCGCGACACCAACAGCCCCTTCGAATGTCCCGCCCCTGTACGACTCAAATTTGGAATCTATAACGACAAGACGTACTATAGCTACTTTTACCAAAAGATTAACACAAAAGACCTCAAAGTTGCCTCTTACCATCTCTCTGGCTCCATACACGTCGACTCCTATACTAATAGCATTGATGGCGATGGATGCAATTCTCTCACGCTTGGTTGTACCCTTGGAGGCCCAAACAACTTCGATTGTGTTCCGGTCTCAATTGTAATGGGCAGTTCTAACGGCATTGTGAGCAACTGGGTCCCTCTGGATGCAACTTGCACGCTTACGGAGGACATGCTGTCTCAGTATGACTATGTTAGAATCACTTTTGGATTCAGCTGTGCCGAGGGCGGTGCCAACCTCGAGGAAGTCATTTAGCATTCTCACATATTATCTTTGTTAAGTTCCTTTACTGTGTACATAATTCAACTACATAATTAGTCTTCTCAACGGATCAGGGAGCTTCTTCGATGGACCCTGGTCTGCCCGTGCTTCTATTACTGCAGATAGAGGTATTTATGACAGCAATTAGTACCACTCGATCCTGGTACTCGTTTCTCATAAATTACCAAGTTGTCCTCATACTGGAGAAAGCTGTCTTATACTAAATTTCGCATGGGTATGAACTCAATAAGCGAATAAGGTTCTCGCATCCTGGGATCTAGGGGCCAATTGAAGCGACCTGCTTGTGTCGAACATTTCAGTGGATATATCCGGAGACTGTGCTATTCAACCGCTGAGTAATCTGTAATGAGCCAGGTGCAACAGGTAGATCATTACTACTCACTCATGGGTGGATTTGAATCACTGTTGAGCTATGACGTGGAGCTCTGGGGTATATAAAGCACGCTCTGCTGCGTATCCTCTCGATATCCCGAAGATTATAGATTCCTTTTGTATTACCTCCTCCGCACAGCGCCATGAAGATACAACTTGTTCCAGTTCTCGCATGTGCATCATCCTGCCTAGCGCAAGTCGCGGCTAATCCTCATGATGAAACACTACTCGCCTATTCCACTCATCATCTTGTCCGAGAACTCCACGTCCGTTAATGTAGCGCCTCATCAGTCCAATACGTCGCTATACTATCTCGGTTACAAAGATGAAGACTGGTCTCGGCCGTTTGTCAAATACTGGAAACCCGCTGTGAGGCAAATCTCGGATGAAGTGCAAAAGGGAATCACTGAAAGCCCCCATGCCAGCAGTCTGGGTATGTTGCCCATAGGTCATGGATACGCCCCTGCTGACTTGTTCTATAGTTTTCAAGCCTCAAGAGGCGCTGCATTATCTAACTCAGCCCGGATACTTGCAGTTGGAGAACGGCTGGGCTGTGAGCGACGATAACAAACTGATAATAGCCGTTCGTACTGATATGGGCAATGGTATGGTAAAGTTTGACTATAGAGACATAGGCGCTAACTATTGCCAGTCACGGGAGATACGTATGACTGGTGGTTTGGATGGCACCTTGTTGACCCTCAAAGGTATGGTTTCTTGCTTGCAATATGCTTTACTCAAGGCTAAAGTTTATGCAGATATAAACTTTGGCATCCAATCGCTCATCAATATGCTTACCGAATGCCGAACGCGATCGACTGGAGTAACAAGACCTTACCCGAACGTTACATTGGATCATACTCCTGGATAGACGAGTTCATCGGTAACTTTGCCATAACCTGACCGTCAATTTCGTGGATCCAGCAACTCTCGGGTTCAATACCAGTGCCTACGAGTCGCAGGGCATAGAGACCATTGTTACTGCTCATATTACAGGCAGTGGTATGTGAACCTGCCAGAATCCATTTCTACAGCTGACCTTTTATAGGGCATACTACCAACGTCACTGGTAACTCCTATCTCATGCATCAGATTGGCCGCAAGGACGATGGACAGCGAGAGCTGCGATCTCGATTCTTCCTTGACGTCTTTGCAGATACTCAAGGTCATGATCTGAGCATTCATTGCGCTGTTGAGATGTCACGTAAGTCTTAAATCCCCATCAATTGTTGCAATCACTCATCAAGGATAGACTTGGCCACATTTCTGCCTCAGCTATTTGCTGAGTTCAAGGATACAGTCTGAGCTGAGGAGAATTGGGTAGTATTAATAAACTATATACCAACGTGTATCATGCTACCTCCCATTTACTATTTCGAAGCCCTGCAACGCGATGAAGACGCCGTGAATAACACGGTATCATGTTTAAAGTCACGCAGAGAGAAGGCTCACCATCTCTGCACATAAGCAATAGCAATGAACAGTCAGCCAGGGCCATATAATATGTCTAGCTTTCTCGAACCGGCACATAGATACGGTACTCTCTACAAATAAACATGGTCTATGACTAGTAGCAGTTTGAAGTGAGTACTTGAGAACTGGATATGATATTGAAACTTGTTCGACAGTGTTCACGAACTCAAACCATACACAAGCAATACTCTTCAGCCTGGTGTTGATGTTACTGGACACGACATAAACTAGCGCACCTCCTCAAGAAACTCATGTAAGAACAAATGGGGGACTGTCTTGGGGATTTGTTCGTCAGAGATTGTCTTCAGTAGAAGCCTTTGGCTTGATGCTATCCTACTAGAGACAGTTCCTAGACATGTTTCAGCCTCGTATGTTGGGGTCTGGTCTAGTTCGCGCCGGTTATCTTAAGACTCATCGTCTAGCAACAGTACTATAGCTTGCTCTCGCGGAACCGTAACCATCAAGTTCCATTTAGTGAGCCCCCAAATACCCCCCAACTCTCGACCGCCATTACTACTACATATGCACTTCCCTGGCCCCCAACTCCAAGAGGTCGTGTTCTGACAACTTCCCATCGTCGTAGGAGTTCTCCAAGTTCGCCAAACCATCAGCCTCCACTTTAGCTATGTACTCGCGGGCCTTGGATGGAAGCCTCATTGCGGTGGGAACCTCCTCTTGTAACAGTTAGCACTGTCTCGAAGGCGGAGAGTTGTCGACTTACTGAGATAAGGGTCCTTGGCAAGGAATTTCTTGGGAGTGTCATTGGCGAGCTTGTCGTTATGCTCACCCCATACCTTGCGCCGATCTTTCTTTTCACCAGCTGTCTTGTCGCTCTTGTTGGATTTGATTATCATGTCGGTCTTGTTCTCATTGACATCTGTAGACGAGTGTTCAGCAGCTTCGGGAGCAGCCTTGTTCGGCGTCGAGTGTTCCTTGCGACCATCGGCATTCTTGGTAGAGTTGAAAGCCATTTTGAGGTAATGGTCTGTTGTTGCTTGAGGATTAAGGCAGGTTTCGGGGTTAAATGTGTCCGGAACCGCGTACTAAGCAGTAAGGAAGCGAGAGAGCGAGGTGGATTGATGGGAAGGAAGATATTTTAGATTCTGAGGCCGCCGAAAGAGAACGGAATGGGAAAAGTCGAGCTGCCAGTGTGTATCCGCGGTACGATTGCCATTTAGGCCACTGTGAATTGCTGTACCACGACTGCTGCCACAGCGGCAAATGAGATTCCCGTGAAGCTGACAGTGGCAGGTTACTGCCGTTGGACCCGAGACGAATAAGCCACTCTTAATTTCTTACCGGTGGAGAGAGCGGTAGGGTTGAATAAGTCAAGATAGCTAATTTCTCTATGCTATGTAATCACCAGGGTGTAGAGGTCAGGAGGATACGAGAGAAGAGGGAAACAAAAGAGCTGGTCTCAAAGCTTCCGATATTGGGAAGTATATACTTGCTGCCTTTTCACTACGAAATGTATCAATTTATATGGATGTGGCCGAATTCATGATTGGGGGCTTCAAGAGACATCAATGAACACACATATGATCAAATACTTTGTTGGGCCTATAGCGCCAATGTCATCGTACAACTGCAGCCAGGTAGTCAGTCAAAGTTGGCAAACCGATCCTCGAAGTAAGGACTTCGTGGCTGACCGGTATGAGATCAAAAGACTAACTCTATATGGACTAGTCCGGCTTGTGATTGAACCACTCATCTCGGTTATGCAGTCTGACAAGTCTGACTGTCAGAAAGTTGACAATATCAGCAGCTCTCCGTCATCTTTTCTCAACCGAAGTCGTCAGCTTTTTTATTTCACCGTATCGTTCACTCAACTTTCCCCAGCCAGACTCGAGCATTTTATCCACCATGAAGCACAACTGGGAGCCATTTGTGAAATCTACTGAGGATGATTGGACCGCTGTCCCAGACCCTGCCCAGCGAAAGCGGATCCAGAACAGGCTGTCCCAAAGAGCCAGGCGTATGTAGTACGAGATCGCTCAGAATGGCTTGACTGATTTTGTTCTAGGGTCACGGCTTGCCGGTAAACAGAAGCAAGCGGCACAGTATGAGGTTAATGGTGAGGCGGGAGCCATTGTCAGAAGAGGTGTAGGTTCTAGTCCCGGGCAGTCGTCTACAGAGGGCTCAAGCGTGGCTGTCACGGAAATGTTTGATGCAAGCTTCTTTCATACCCAATACACGTCCGAACAGCCCACAATGGACAGTCATTACCTCATCTTGACCGATCTGACCGCCGCCACCGCCCTGGCCGTCATAGCCCAGCGCCTCGACCTCGACTGCAGGCAGATACCAGGCTTCAACATTAAAGCCTTGGCCGACAGTCTCCCATCGGCTATAGCTCCCACTCAATTACAAAAAAGCGTCCCTCACCTGTCTTACCTGGACATGCTTCCCTGGGCATCGTTGCGGGACAAACTCCTCAAGTCTCTCTCTATTATCAACGAAGAGGAGTTTGCGCGTGATATGCAGTTTGGAAGCTTAAAGGTTTGGGGGACAGTGCCGTGGGACCCAATGGGATGGGAGGTTGGCGAAAGCTTTGCGAAGCGGTGGTGGTTCTTGATGGATAGTGGGATACTTCAGACGACTAACTTTTGGAGGTCTCAACGAGGGGAAAGACCATTAACTCTGGCATCCCTGCAAAGCTGAGCAATTAATTCCTTATCTATTAAATCGATTTCATGTTCTTTTCGATTATCTGGTAATTTCGAAGGAGGGCTGTTGCAGGGGAATGCATTCTGACCACAGTCTTTTTTGGCTACTTCGGTCTGACAGTCCGAATGACCAGGGTGTCAGAATCTATGAAGCAAACAACCATATAGGATTGATAAGCTGAAACATATCCACATATAAAAAGAACAACAGTATTTCCTCCTCATAACAAAGTATTATGGAAGACACTTTTCCAACATCGTTCTACTTGTACCCGACATTCTGACACTACCTCTTAATCTACCATCAATGCAAGCTGCCTGGACGCAAATATTCCCACCCAAACCTACTTTCACAGAAGACAATGTTTCTTGTGAATGGAGTCTTATTACTGCCTGCAGTTATCTAGGGTTA
>JACCKW010000038.1:0-17295 GCA_013623355.1 Fusarium bactridioides | reverse complement strand
CCCATTAATGTGTCGAGGAGGCCGAGCGCCTAGGGCATGATCTGCGACGAGTGCAGGTGCTTGCATTGGTGGTGGAGGAACTGTCGGAGCATAAACTGGTGGAGGCCAAGCATAAGCAGCAGAAGGATTGGTTTCACGAGGGGCAGGCACCATCTGTGGCGGACTGCGCAAAGCATGCGCTGTCGTACCTTGTATGCCTGCGTCATGAGCCGAAGGTAATGGAGCGTCTGCCATGAGGGGAGACCGCCGCGGGTGCGGCTTTGCTGTACGCTGGGCCTTGCGACATTTGTGGCATTGGAATCGTCTTTGTTCTACAAATTTCTGTGCCTCGCTCCCGAGCGTGCCGTAGTGCCCGTTGGTGAGTTCGCGTTCCTGAGAATTATCGATCGGCCACCACTTCGGGCTGGTGTCAATACCACAGGTGATGCAGACCTTTTCTCCTGGTTGTCTTGAATCCGATGCCACGTCTCCCGTGTCCCCATTTCGTTGCTGGCCCCACCCGCCATTGGGAATATTTGTTGTCGAGGACCTGCGTAGGCCAGGCTGAGTTGTTGTACCCGACAACTTGGCGGCGTTTGTCATGAGATTGGCCTTGCGGACCGTGCCTGTCAGAGCCAGGTCGGCCTGCTTGTAGTTCTGTACATAGAGCTGTAAAGCATTGAGCCCCGATTCATCCACAATATCTTGCATCTGATGAATCGTCGTCTTCGTGGGGGCGTGATCCTTGCACCACACAGTCGCCGACATGATGCCACTCTCCCCATTAATGGCCACGATGCTAAACTGGTCTCTTCGCGAGCTCTTCACAGATGTCACTTCAAATCCGAGAACGTGTCCATGTTGCCGAGCGCATTCCGCGTGGACTGTATTCTAGTTAGTATGGCCGATCTTGTTCTTCTCCCTCGTTGGGACTCACATGGAATGCGACACTGATGGCACGACACACAGGCTCCATCCTGTTTGTTGCACACTTGACAAGTCTCATCGTACCTGCTCCTGGGAATCGAAGGAATACCTTCCGAAGGTTCCAGTGCTTTGCCGTTCCCAAACTTGACTTCTGGGGTCCAAACAGCGCAGGTAACATGGACCCAATTGTTGTCCGCGGTCCTCTTGAGTGGTTCCCTGGGGTTGACGGGCCGATTCATCTCTTCCTGCTTCTTGCGGTAAAAGTCCGCCGCTTTCCGAGCTTGCTGAACCTCCAGGCGTTCTCGCTCACGATCCTTCTCCGACATCTTCTTTTTGTGATGTGTTATTTTCGGCTGTTCCACTAAATCATGTTCTGTGTATTCGATGGGACAAAGAACACACTTATAATGCTAGGTCGACGTTAGCGCAGGCGTATGTATAGGTGGGTTTGAGACAACATACGATCGAGACTTGTGGGTTTTTATCGTTTGCACACATATCACAAGTCCATTTCCCGGAGGTTCGATTATCCATGATACCATAGCAGTTGCGGTGTACCGTCAGGCGGCATTCGCGGCACGACAAGTGCTGGTCCCCTTGAGGTTCTAGTTGGCCACAGACTGCGCAAGGCAGCACAAGAGGTTTGGGGATATCGGGGACTGTAAGGTGTTCCACACTCTTGTCCTTCTTCTTGGAAGTGGTAGAGCCGGCTGCACTGGCAGCATCCGAGTGACCATTATCCACATCCTTGTCAGAAGCTGCGCCTTTAAGCTTCTTCCGTGGCGGTTCTTGTACGGTAGCAAGGGCTGGGGTCGCTGAAGGAGTCGGTGCCCGTTCCGGCGTCATCATGCCCATTTCCTTTGCGACTTGCAACTCCCTGAGAAGGTCCTCGTCGAGCTTCCGTTTCCAGCTTCGGCCGTTGCTCTGGCTGAGCTTCTTGGAAACCTCGTCCACATCTTCATATCGAATAGCATATCTGCGCCATAGCTCAGCGCAGCGACGACACAAAGCTACCACACGCTCTTGGCCCTTTTCCTTATTCGAGTTCTTCGAGCCCCCATCGTTGACGATCCCGGGAACGGGGTTCGGAGCGCGCCTCCATTGTCGCGAGAAAGTCGTAGAGCAAAATTGACACATAAATCCTTGCTTTTTCTGATTTGCTTTCGCAATATCAAACGCAGAATCATCATCATTATCCGCGACATCATCTGCCAGCTTACTGGCAGCAGCTTCTGCTCTCTTGGCCTCCTTCTTTCCCTTGCGACCGGCCTGGTTCTCCAAGACCTGCTTCCCACGTGCCGACTTCTTCCAGGCGTAGTAGTAACGAGTTACCATCCCATAGTGCATAGTTTTGACGTGCTTTCTCACGAGATAAAGTTCAGAGCCGTATTTTATCACTGCTTCCTCAAATTTCTTTTGCTCTGCTGGTGTTAGTTCTGGTTCTTTGAATGCCTCCTTCTTGGTCTCAGAAAGATCCTTTAGAGCATGTTCCGTGTCGAATTCTGCAAGAAACAACTTGTTGGCAGCTACGTCTTGTAGGTTGGTCGAACGTTCTGGCAATCCGAGTTCTTTTGTCATCCCCTTGGCCTTTTCCATGTAATCGTTAATGTCCTTCGCTTGAATCACTTTCTCTGGGGGAGGGATCCATAAGCGAGTTGCGGTACACTTAGGGTCGTCGTCGTCAAAATCCTCTCCCCGAGCTGTGTAGCCGGGTGGCATGTCTTGAACCCACTTAGGTCGCTTCCCACGTGAGATCTTATCGGCTTCAATAGCAGCCAGTGCTTCCTTGGATTTGGTGTCTTTCTTGCCGTTTTTCTTGATCTCGAGTGGCTTGACGTACTCGACCGGTTTTCCAGGCCACGGGGAAACATTTGCTTGATTTCTGGGTCCAATTCTCGTACTTGCGCGGGGATAAATTCTGTCGTCGTAGTCGAGTGCATCCTCGGGCTTGCAATGCATCCCCAGATACCGGTACGGCCAAAGAGAGGCCTGGTAGATTTGCTCGGCAGTGCCCTCATGGTGAGTATGGTCTCCTTCTTCGGGACTGGTTCGATTAGTCTCAGGCCCCTGCATCTCCTCGTCCTCTTCATCCATAGGATCGTCATCTTCAGCATCGAAGCTTGGATCATTAACATTAGGTGTATTGCGAGCCTCCAACTTCCTTTCCTGGGCTCGACTGCATGCTGCACATGACCAGGCAAACCCTCTGGATGGCTTCTTCAATAGAGGTGGATTCACGCAATTCATATGGTATGTGTTCTGACATACTGCACAGTCGACCGAGTCGTTGCTGAAGACAACCAATCATGTCAGCCACCGAAGCATGGGTTTGTGATGATGTGGATGTGGGACGTGGGGCAGGCAGTGTAAGTCAGTAGGTACGTACCTTGCGCAATAGCCGGCGCATCTCTTACAGAGCTTGACGGCGCTAGTGAGCTCCTTGCCACGCCCCTGCTCGACTAGCACGTATTTCCAGCGCTCGTCGAGCACCTTTTTCACATTGGCTGGGACGTTGACAATAGAACGCGTCGGAATCAAGTCGTAGTTCTTCTGGATATAGCGATCGTACAGCTTATCGTACCAAAAGCTGTCATGAGCCTTTCGATATAATTCCATGTCCTTAATCTCAGCTTTGTGGTGAATTTGGCATTTTCCGCGCAGCGCCGTCAACGGGCTGATGTCGGAGTGCATCGTTGCAAAAACCATTCGGAGGTCTGTAGACTTTCGGCCAATGTCCTTGGGTCTGTAGTACCAGTTGATGCGAACAGCTTCCACGGGTTTGCTGCTATCATTCTGCACATGAAGGAACTCCATGATGCGGCCCAGGTAATAGGGTTCTCCAGGTGGCTCACAGACAAGGTACACATGATCTGCGTCGCCAGGTTAGCCACGTTTGATCCAAATTTCTGGTGGGCCACTTTGGAGGAAGCATGTTACCATTTGGCTCCAGCGATGTACCATCATCGGCCACCATTTTGCCATTGACAGGGCGACCTTTGCAGTTGTCAAAAGTCAGCATATTAGTTTCTGGCCATATAATAGACGGAGTCGTTCCGGATGCTGCTGCTTTTTTGGTCGAATTATTGACGGATGTCGCTGGGTTAGTGGAACCGGCTGGATTGCCCGCGACCTTGCGCTTCCGTGCGGGTTGTGAAGCAGCCGGCTGCTGCGTTGTCGTGGGCACATTATTTGAACTGCCCGGCCGTTGCTCCTTGGGAGCATTCGCTACCTGTGCAGCCTTTGGCTCATCTGTGCCAGCCTTGCGCGAGCTTGCACCGCCACGAGGCGCATCGCCATTCACAGCAGCGCTGGACTGGCGTGAAGTCTTTTTGGAATCACTATCCTTTTTGTCGTGATAGTAGTCATAAACATCGCCATCAATGTCCCTGTCCTCGGCGTAGTTAATACGCGAGGTACCAGTTCTGTTACGGGAACGTGTGCCGTATGGAAAGGCTGAATCTGCCCCAGCTTCCTTGGCTGCGCTGTCCAAACTCGATTGATTGGTCATCGGGCCTGACACAGATTGAGCACCAGGGTCAGAGGTGTTGGAATCCTGAGTGTCGAGTTAGAGAATGGGCCCAATCGCGATCGCGACCTCACAGCTTTGCGAGGCGAGTGAGTGAGTGAAAGTGAGAGGCACGAGAGTAAAAGTACAAATATTTAAAAGAATGGTGTGGAAAATGTGGACAGTAATCAAAGTACGTTAGATTTCCATATCTACTCACATTGTGTTGTGCCATGACATTCAATAGAGAATCACTTGCGCAACGAGATGTGGTGAATCGCGTATGAAGGCATGCCCAGAGGTGATGGCTTGATGGCGGAAGTTGTGAATGATGAAGGCGGCCGGGGAGGTTCTTATATTTGCCTGATGTGGAGTAAGAATAGATCGAGGCCGCTCAAGTGCTTCACTGCTTTGGAAAGTATAGCTTGAGACTCGAAATAGATATCGTCTGCCATGCAAATTGGAGTGTGTAAGTTGAAGAAGAAGGAAGAGGCATGATTCACAGGCGCCGGGAGAAGAAAAACGTCCTAGCATTGGCACTGCACACTGCACTGGCACCCCGAGGCGGCGGCCCTGGCCTGGTCGATGCACCCACTTTGCTAAGGGTACACTAGGTTGTAGCGGATAAGTAGCCACTAATCAGGTGGCGGCTGATCCCCAGACACTGAAACTCTGGTTCTGCCCCCGGTACGATAAAGATAAACAACACTTCTACATGGCGCACCCTGGTCATCAGTGTTACTTCTCTAGTCTCCACGGGGCCCATCTAGGTCTCGCAGCACTGACAAGCCGACGGATCTCAACCCAACTCTGAGGCGTGCCCATGGGTCCACGGGTCCTCCCACAACAGAGAGCAGACCATGCCGGGGGGAGAACCACTGCAAAGCCGGTCACTACGGATTGGCCTTGATTGTGACTGTTGCGGTCGAGGCATCAGACCGGCTTTTGGTGTGAAAATCCTAGGGCCTGACTGCCTGCTAACAAGACCAGGCAAGCTGGCGTTGGCGTTGGCCAGGCTGAACCGATCATTTTGAGGAAATATGAATGTTCAAACCAAGTCGATCAGATATACAATGCCACAGCCTGCATTGTCACTATCCAAAACACTTACAGGTCATGTAAGCAGCATAGAGAAAAGATAGAGAGGCGCGCGCCCGTCAACATGATACATAACTTTCTCGAATGATAGAGTCTACCCATCTAAGTACTAGGTAGCCTTGATATCAACAGTCCTCACTATGTAGTTTCCGCCATTCATCCATGTAATTCAATTCCACCTATTGTCGAACAAAAAAGATCTCCCTTTACGGTTCCTATCTAGCCAGCGGTATCTCTCTGTCTGGCCGTCTCTTCCTCAATTGGACTCGGCAGCCTTTTTAGTCTTCCTCTGCCATTAACACCATACCAAATTTGCCCAGACCAGTTCATGTCGACGTTCATACTGGAAAGTCAAACTGCCCTGGAGACGATCGCCGCAAATCTCGCCACGGGCCTTGAATGAGAAATACGCTCTGCTGATAACGGGACAATTTGAGACGATGTTTTAAGAAGAATGTGGTTTTGAGTGAACTTGAACTCAGAGCATGGAGCATGGGGCGCCAAGTCATCCACATTTTCCGTTGCATCTCCCACACACCCTTGCACGCCCTCCCTCGACTCAATCGAACAAATACGCAGTAGTTGACAAAGAATTGTCTTCAGTTATTAACGCTCCGGGCCTGTCCGAGAAAACCCCCAAATATTACGATGATGTCGTCACGTTAATCCAGTTGGGTCGTATCCTCTCAACTGTGGCTTTTGTGTCGCCCTCTGAGTATGGACTCTCCCAGATGGCATGCATCTAGCGTACCGACGTATGGACTATCACCAGTATAGAGTGACATGCATGTTCATTTACCTCCCTCCGCTGAAATTTCTATCGTCGGGCATTCTAATAGGCCCCATCACAGGCATAGACTACCCCATCCCGCATCTCTTTTGATGCTTTTGAAAACAGAACAGGGTTTCAACAGACAATCGACCACGGACGGGTACTCATCTCAGCCTAGTTATGGATATCTTGGTTTGAACAACCGCTGACCATCCAGGTGAACCAGCTAATGTCTCCTTCCCCTCCGCTGCCATAGTATTTCGACAATGATGTCCAGTCTGACGCACCAACATAATTGTCCTATTGGCTACCTAATAAGTGAAGCTATGCAAAATCTATGTCAACTGATTCTTAAGTAAAGGGCCCAAACCACTAACGGTTTCTTCCATCGCCAAACCTGGCTAGACGTAGCCTTAACCGTTACGTGTGAGGGGGAAAATCGAGTGTGAGATGATGATGTTGAGATCCTCGTGGGAGCTGACGGAAGGGAGTCGGTAATAGGGCTAAGATTGAGCTGGCGTAGTGAAGCCAGCTCCACCAACGTGGCTGGGGCTCTGGTTGGATGGATTGGAGGTTACCCAGGCTTACCTTGGAGATTATGCCCCTGCAGCGGTACGTACTACATGAGTCTTCTACCTTTAGTTATCTTACCTCAGTAAGGGAGTTCAGTAGGTAGCTGGTGTTTTGCAGTCCCCCTTTGAGCAAGCGAGGGCCTTGCCTGGTCTGTCTTCTTCGGATTGCACAGTAGTTTGACGATTTGATGATCGGATGGTAGGTGGTATTCCCTCGGCCTAGGTATGGTACGGATATCTTCCAATCCTGACCAAGGGCCTTTCTTCGACTTGTTATTTGTTATAGTGCCGGTGCAGACATACCTTGAACCTAGGTAGTTCAAGGTATGCTTGTCTCAACTCCCTCATTGCTATAATTTACCAGGTGCTAGCAGCATTAACTAGCGGAAATGCCAAGTAGGCCTTGCTACTCTGGACCTTCACCAACTACGAACCCAGCTTGTCGAGTTTGGTCTTGATTGCGCATGCCAACGACTGCTTGATCCTCCTGACAGGTGGCTCCCCGTTTCACCGAGTTGGCACAAATGAGATATACTACAATGAATAGTCGAATGAGGCTATCGCAAGTCGGTGGAGAATCCATTTGAGAAAATGGCGATTTGCATACAATCAGGCTTTTATGTGATCCCAGTTCAGTCGCGTTTCGCACTATTTTTTGTTTGTTGTTACCTATGAATCACAGCGATGGCAATTTGAAACGGCAGCCATGTCTCGCTGAAGGGCTGGTCTGAATCACATCCTGCAGTAGACAGCCGATCTGAGGATTAAAGAAGACGTCAAGAGGCAAAGTACATTTCTGTACGTTGAGACCCGTCTCTGGTGCCTTCGGCACACGAAAAGCTAGAGATGACGGTTGATTTAGTGTAGGCAGCCAAGATCCTGGCTGCAGAGGGTAATGCTGCACGGTGTTGTCAAATGGTCGTCGAATCAAGATTCCTTGGAGGGATCGAAAAGCCACACCCCCCAAAGGAGACTGCCCTCAAAGGGGAAAAAACGTACCGACCAGTTGAACTACCTTGTTAAAGGGTCGTGGGGCAATACACAGGGGAAAGCTCACAACGACACTTGAGACTCAATCCACACGACGCATTGCAATATCGTGATTAACTACGGAGGAACGCTAGCCAAAAACCATAAGAACGAATTTAAGACCAACCATCCATCTCCGTACACGGGAAATCTTTTTCTTTGGAAGTACATCAATCTAATACAAGATCTCGTTTCTGTCAAGGTACACCTGCGGTCGGCCCAAGGAGGGAGTGGCGCCATGGATGCAAGGTACCTAGGCAGGCAATGAATGGATTATTTGTATCTGTGTGCAGCATGTGCTGCAAGCAGCCTGAGTCTATTCCCATATAGTGCTACAGAGTTGAGGCAGAAATATCTCAATAATGAAGAACAAGGGATGAAAAACCCAAGATCTGGCGCTGAGAGGTAAATGACATAAGTGATGAGGACGGTCAAGGTGTTGGGTGGAAATAATTTAAAGGCCAGACTCTTAGCAAACAGGGGCACTAGCTGCCTTAGGTAGTAGGTTCCATAGTCCAGTCGAAGACTGGTTGGTTGTACGAGATAGGTCAGTTGGTGGATGATGGGTGGGAGCAGGGCAGAGACAGACCCAACAGGGCATGTATGTTTATGCCACCTGCCGTTGGCGGTCGCTGCCCTGAGGAACAGTACAGGGTTCCTCAACTTCTTAGCGTCAATCAATCACATCCATCCAATCAAATCCCTCCATCGTGCCGCGGGGCACCACCAAAAGCCCTGCATCGGCTGCTGCCCGCCGTGCCTGGCACCCCGCGCCTGGTCTGCGGCTTGACCACGTGACTTGGCGTTTCAAGGTCTTTTTTGGGCGCGTTGTCTCAACGCGTGTCACGTCACATTTCAAGGACCTGTCAAAAAGGATTGTTGGACTTGGTGGCTCGTTCAAGTTTCGCTCTCGTCTTGTTGCATCTTGTTTTGTTTTGTCTTGTTCTCTTTGTCTTTTTGATACCCATCATGAAGAGCATGCGAGGGTTGCTGCACACAACCAGTGTCGAAACTACAAATGAACAAAAGACTACATTCGCTACCACTTCTGTTGCTGGACACAAAAGAAGTCTATCAATAGCTGGAGAAGAACACCACTTCAGGACTTCTGCCTCTCGAGCGACTGTTCCGTTTCAGCGAGCCGTCAGCCTCCCCTCTGCCCCTCCTCGAATTTCTGCGAGTCGCATTGTTCGCCTCAATGAGCGAGTCGGGCCGTCTGAGTATTCTCAACGGAGGGCTATTGCTGCGACTCCGACATCGTCTTGTGATCCTGAACTCGAATTGAGCCATTCTACATATGGACTTCATCAACAGCTTGTTGGTAATTTTGCTTCACTTGGCATAAAACAAATATACCCATGGCAAAAAGCTTGCCTCAAAGGTCCTGGGCTTCTGACAGGAGAAAAGAACCTTGTATATTGTGCACCAACTGGCGGTGGCAAATCTCTTGTGGCTGACGGTAAGATGGAAATATGGTAGTGCGTGGATCTTAGCTAACACTTGTAGTGCTCATGCTGAAAAGAATTCTGGAAGAAAAGGGAACAAAGGCCCTCCTTGTGTTACCATATGTTGCTTTGGTTCAAGAGAAAGTTCGTTGGCTTCGTAGTGTGGTACAAGGCTTACGCTTCGCCTCTGAAACAACGGTCGATGACGACAAACGCATATGGCGTAGACGAGCTGATGAAAATACAGTCCGTGTCATTGGTTTCTTTGGGGGTGGAAAAGTTCGAGCAACTTGGGCTGATTTTGATATTGGCGTGTGCACATTGGAGAAGGTCGGTTTCTAGTACCGCGATCCCATTCTGCCAAGCAAGTAAATTACTGACACTCCAAGGCAAACGCACTCGTGAATACGGCTATTGATGACTGTTCGATCTCCAAGCTCCGCGCGGTTGTGCTTGATGAGTTACACATGGTTGACGATGATCATCGAGGCTATTTATTAGAACTCGTGGCGGCCAAACTGCTCAGCCTGGAGCAGCGTGTACAAATTGTGGGCATGAGTGCCACTCTCCCGGTATGTTGGTCGGTCGACTTCGTGGTGCATTTTGAGTCGTCTAATTTGGTAGTAGAACATGGACATGATGGCTCGATGGCTCGATGGGCATTGTTACGAAACTCGGTATCGGCCGGTTCCTATCGAGGAACATCTCGTGTATGACGGCAACATTTATCCCGCAGGTTCTACAAGCAGTCTCATCAAAACGGCTGCACAGCTGAACAGTCGGTCTACACAGACACAGGCACCGATGAGACCCATCCGGCGAATCGAGCCATCCACCCACAAGGAGCTTCGCGACCCAGTATTAAATGCAGTGGTCACACTTGCTCACGAGACCGCTGTTGCTGGTTATGGTGCCCTCGTCTTTGCCGGGAGTCGTGGCATGTGCGAGTCTGACGCACGATGGATTAGTCGGGCTATGCCCCAGCCACATGAGCTCAAGGCTGACGTTGTTGATAGTAGGATGGACTTGCTGGGAGAGCTTCGTAGTCTTCCCACTGGGGTTGATCCGGTATTGGAAGAGACGGTCCTTTATGGCGTTGCATTTCATCGTAAGTGAGACGTCCGTTTTGCAAAATCGAGCATGTGTTCCTAATTGATTTAGATGTAAGTCGCTTTGGCCGACTGAAGCTCACAAACATTTCTGATTATATAGGCTGGCTTGACGACCGAAGAGAGAGATCTCATAGCGGCAGCTTACGATTCTGGAACACTATTAGTGTGCGTCGCGACCTGCAGTCTGGCTGCTGGTATTAACCTGTAAGAGTCACTGTTTCGATTGTCAAACACTTCATTTACTTTTGCAGGCCAGCAAGAAGGGTGATTTTACACAACTGTCGAATGGGGCGCGAATTTGTTGGACCATCGATGCTAAGGCAAATGCGAGGGCGAGCGGGAAGACAGGGGAAAGCATCTATCGGTGAAACATATCTCTGCTGCCGCGAAAATGACCTCGAGCAAGTTGTAGATCTCATGAATGCGGAGCTGCCGCCCGTCGCCAGCTGTCTTAACACTGAGAATCGACGTATCCAACGGTGCGTATGTCCTATAAAAGCACGAATGATTGCCCGCTAATATATTTCAGTGCACTGCTAGAAGTCATATCCATACGCTTAGCTACGAGTCATGAGTCCATTGTGGACTACTTCTCGAAGTCTCTGTTGAGTCACACTCATAGCGCCAAGTTTGTCAATGATTGTATCACCTCAAGCTTGGAAGAGATAGAATCAATGGGTTTTGTGACCTCCGATTCCTTGTCCATGTTTACAGCGACACAACTAGGTAGGGCAATCGTGGCATCAGCTATCGATCCCGACGATGGTGTATTTGTCCATAGCGAACTCAGTCGGGCGCTCCAAGCCTTTGTGATGGATGGTGAGATGCACGTCTTATACACGTTCACACCTGTCCAAGAATTCGGGGTTATGGTGAACTGGCAGGTCTTTCGGAATGAAATGGAGAGTCTGGACGAGAGTGGTTTACGGGTACTGAGGCTTCTGGGCATCAAACCTACCACAATACTCAAGCTGTAGGTCGTGTTCACGGCCACGGGGTACTCACTGACAGCCAAATAGTGCTCAAGGTGCCACGCTTCGTGAGACGACGCCAGAGGAGAAGCAGGTTGCTCGAGTACATCGACGCTTTTATCTCGCTCTCCAATTGCGGGATCTGTGTAACGAGATTCCCATTCACATAGTGGCACGCAAATACGACGTGCCTCGTGGAATGGTTCAGAATCTTTCGCAGACTTGTCAAGGCTTTGCTGCAGGAATGATCAAGTTCTGTGAACAGATGAGCTGGGGGTATGTTCATGACAACTTTTTTTTATCATATAGCTAACCGCAACCCAGAGTAATGGCCGCAGCTCTTGAACACTTTTCAGACAGGCTCGTGGCTGGTGCAAGAGCTGACCTATTGGCCTTGGCAAAGATTCCCTTCATCAAGAGCCGAACAGCGTGAGTGTATTGCTCTCAGCAGAAAGTAGTGTCGCTTAAATATCACAGGCGGGTATTTTGGGAGAACGGTTTTCGTACCGTGGCAACGATTGCGAATGCAGATCCCACAGAGCTGTTTCCTATATTGATGCAGGTTGGTCTTCGATTTGTTACTGAAAATGCCCACACGGGCAATACTGATTCTTATCTGCAGGCTCAACCAAATAAGATCCGTTTAAAAGGTAAAGACAATGAGAAATACGAAGAGAAACTTCTTGTCAAGGCCAAAGTCATATCAGATGCTGCAAGCAAGATTTGGAGTGAGTTGTCTTGACCTCTGTTTCATCTGACAAGCCTAATATGGTTCCCGAAGAACTCCAAATGCAGGCAGAGATGGAGGAGGAATAGCCACGTCCAGAAACTGCATTAGTGGGCAACAACAGGGCTGGCGAGCATTGCAGAATCTTACCACGACTTACGTTCTGGTGAGCACAGGCCTAGGGCGGCAACAAAAGGAGAAGAAGAAGAAGAAAAGTCGGCCTTGAGATGTGAATGCAGGTGTGTGATAGATGGCTGCATCCAGCGTATCGGGTGGCCTATGATTGCACGCCTAAGTAAGACATGTGCCTCGCGAGTCGGCGTGTGTACTGGCAAAACATTGATCACGAACACCAACTGTAAGGATGGTGAGTTGGATCACCCTCCGAATTGACATTGATTCATGGTGCATTTGTCGTTTGCAGACGCGCGTCGATAATATGCGTGTGAGCGGAAGCATAGATCCCAGGTTAGGAATTGGATGAATTTACCCCTGTTCTAGTCCAGCCGGCTTGCCGCCGCCTCTCACAGAGAATTGGGCAAAGGATTGAGAAAGTGTTGCGTTAGAGGAAACGAATCGGGGGATGTCCCTTGTTCGTGCAGGAGGCGTGACTGATCATTTTCCCGGTGGCCTGTTTGCTGAGAATGTTCAGAAACTCGATGAAGACCTTACCTATCAACGATTGGTCTTTTGGTGACCAAGCATTGTCTTATGCCAACCAAGCGCTTGCGCCGCTGCACGTCGTCTGCGCCTTGCTTATTCTGCGCCAGAATACAGCCAGACGGTTGGGCGGCTGTGGCACTCAATTGGTAGCCATCTACCATCCACATGCTTGACTTGTTGTTGGCTGTTTCTAGGCTTAGACCGGACGCCAAGATGGTGTATGTGTGTGTGCGTGTGGTAGATGCCTGCCTATGTCTATTTCTAGTCCTATTTTCTACGGTGTTTCGGGAGATAGGACGTTCTGAAAGCCTCATTTTGCGCTCTTCACGCGCCCTCGCGCCATCCCTTGACTAGAGAAATACTGGTCTGAATTGGATCAGTACTTGGTAGCTTTGTTATGGCGGGTGATGCGGGAAATGCAGAAACTGCAGGCTCAACCGTCACAGTGCACACCTTGGCCGATGCTATGGGCGTTCCTCAGCCTCGGGTTATCGTCATTGATAGAGTCTACGAGGAGGAGAAAGAAGAGCAAACCCTTAGCACAACAGAAGACCTCTGGGTCAGTTCAGCAGACGGCCGATATTGCTCTGCGCCTGTACCGATACGAGTTGGTCCTTTGAACAACATGCAAACCTTCTACGTATGTAAAGGTATCGATCTATTGAGATGGAGGCCAGTTGAACTAACAGGGTTCCAGGTTCACAAAGATATACTTGTTCAGGCTGAGTGGTTTCAAAAAGCCCTATGCGGAAACTTCAGAGAAGCAAGTGAGCAATTCATTGATCTGCCAGAAGAAGATCCGGCTATTTTTCATTTTCTTGTTGCATTTCTATACGAGGGTCGCTATGAACCTATCAGGCCAGCAGCGAGCGTTTTAGGTAAATCAACTGGCTTACAGCCTGATCCTGACCCACGAGTACTGATATCCCAGTAGAACCAGAAGTCGATAAGGGAAAGGGTATTGAAGTTAACCCAGAGCCAGGAGAGGCTTCTGACTCGAGCTCGTCAAGTAGTAGTAACAGTTCTGGGAGCTCGGGTACCTCATGGAGACGCCGGCGTCGGGCTCGGCAAACGAGACATGCTGAGGCGGAAGAAGCCCAGGAGAAACATCCGGGACATCATCGACCGGGTTGCTCGTGTCCTCGATGCCTCGCTCGGCGTGACTTCTCGAGATGCTGGCAATGCGGGGCTCAGCGATCCCGCGAAGGCAATCCTCCTGTGCCTGTGCCTTATGGTCGAGGAGCTCCTAGAAGAGGGATCCATCCTCCAGGTGTTTTCCCTCCCCCTGTCAGCATTCCGATGCCTCCTCAACAAAGCCAATCGGAGCGTATCACAGGAGAGGATCTTCGGACGTGGTTCCTAGCGTATGAGCTCAACCTCGACGTTTATATTTGCGCGACACGTTATCTTATGGACGACTTTCGAAAGGCAGTGATGCGGTCGTGTGTTGATATGCTCGAGACAGCAGGCTGGGATGCGGCACAACCAAAGATGATGCATCTTTGCAGAAAACTCCATCGCAGCGTGCCAGATGTTGATGACTTGCTCAAGATGGTCCTGGCACGCGTTGGGTTCCTTCAGCCGCTTCTCTGGAAGCGAGCCCCTGTAGAGACAAGTGAGTTCTTGGTGAGCAACCCAGAGCTCGCTGCTACCATTCTACGAGAGACAGTCATGAGGCATTCGCAGCCGACGGCGGATTTGCCATCGATGGAGCATGTTCATACTACGGCTTATGAAGACGAGTGGCAGAACTTAGGTCGTGCACCTGCCCGAACAAGAGCCTATCACTAGTCATTACCTACTTATAAAACTCGATGCGGTTTGCGGTCGTTGTTCTTTGCTGTTGTGTCTACACACTGGAGGCCAGTTCGGTACACTATGAATATAGCCACTGGAAGTTTTTTTTTTTTTTTTTTGAACTTGAATGAAGTAGGTACCAGCTCTCATATCTATCTCGCCTTTACGTAAAAGTATTCCTCTTGGTGGCCTTGACTTCTGCAGGTATGCCAGTCTTGCGAGACATCCAAATCTAGTCAATAACATCGTCTCTCAGGCTAAACAATTGCTGCAGCACCTCGTCCGACTTCGCTCTCAATGCCGAGTGATACATGACGTTCGTCTCAAAAGTCTTTGTACCCTTGACAAGCTTGGCTGTGTCTCTTGCAAAGTCGTAGTCGACGTACATATCCTCAACGAACGAAGCTGCATATACAGGAACTTTATTCTTATGGAGCTTCTCCTGATCGTAAAGAGCGGGCCAGTTATCACGATCGGCCAATAATTCAGCCTCTTGGCGAAGTATCTGGAGCTCTGGGTAAGTTTCGAAGTGAAATGGGAAGATCATTTCTCCAGAGAAGTAGAGGCATCCGCTGGTAGATTCCGTAGAGTAGTTGTTATTCAGCCAGGAGAATGGTTTGAGTTCTTTTCCAATGCGATTCGCTGACCAGGCGGAGGCTAAACCAGGGCCGTCGCAATATATGGCCTCGTGAAGGATGGCGTATATGATGTTGGTATCAAATGGGTTCCAGCCTTCAAGTGGTACTAGGGATGCTCTGTTGAAAAATCCAAACTGATCGAGGGATGCTTTAAGAGTCAGTATCGTAGAGTGAACCTGGTCGAAGCCACCATGGCTTCCAAAGGAAATGCCTATGGTCAGGAGACGAGGAACGGTGAGGACACCGCCAGATGGCAGCGGAATACTGCCACCTTTACTCTCTATGAATTTAGCCACTTGGCGGACGTTTTCGACGTCCTCTGGGAATTTTTCGTAGTACTGCTCATTGCGCTGTATGACCCGTTGGAATGTTGCTTCATATACTTGGTCAGGCTTCTTACCCACGGGGGCTAGACCGCCAGTGAGAAAGACTTCCCGAAGACCTTCTGGGTGCATGGACAAATAGGATAGTGCGATGAAACCTCCGTACGACTGGCCAAAGATGGACCATGGTTGTTTGGCAGCGGGCCATGAGGAGGTAAGATACTTCCTTACAGCTTCGCAGTCCCGGACTGTGTTGTCCTGGCGCATGAGGCCGAGGTACCGAGTGCGCCCTTCAACGTCTTCAGATACAAGGCTTAGCATATCAGCACCAACTGGTGTACTCAGGCCAACGCCGCGATGGTCAAGTAAGAGAAGCTGGTATCCCTTTGCAAGAGCGTGGCGGGTGAGGGGATGGTCCTGCGGTTCACGGTTGCCAAAGCCCGGTCCTCCCTCAAGATAGACCATATATGGTTTTGGGGGCTCGCCAAATTCGTCTTTTGGGCTGTTCTCTGACTCTTCATCATCGGGTGGGAATATGGGAACATCGTGTTTCTTGACAGCACGTGCAAATAGTGTGATGGAAGAGCCCTGGATATCCGTGTAGTCGAGAGGTACTTTGAAGAAGAGCTCCGTGACACATAATTGCCCGGGTAGCACGTGAGATTTCCTACTGACCAGTTCGGCTTGGGGGATGGACAAGTGATCAGGCGTAGACATGGTGACTTGTGTTACAACAGCAGGGGGTTGATAGTATGGTTGGTGATGGTGTTTTAGTGATGGCGGGGTCGGTGGGTAAAATGGATACTGAATGCCAAACCAACTACTCCATATCTTCTTTCTACCTCTTACCTTAGTACTCTGGCAGCTGAATCGATAGGTCTAGTAGGCAATCCGAGACAAAGCATCACTTAACTCTTTCTATACATGGCACTGGCTTATAATGGCCTGGCCTTACTGTTATGTCCTCTGAAAGAGTTCAATTTTAGTTTACCAAGTCAACCTGCTCCCAAATTGTATTTATAATGATTTAAAATGGAATACGTATATGATTTCGTGTTTTTCTGTACGGTAATTATGCTCAGATCCAGAACATGCAAACCCTAAAGTATTATGGTCAAGCTTATTAGAATAGCCATAACGACAATAAGACCCGGTCGCCTAGACAATCTGTTTCATCTGTTATTACCTGACTTGAGGAATTTACCACAGCGAGCGGTCAAATACATATATCTACAGGGTAGCTTTGGCTCGGCCTGTGCTTTATCTCCGCTCCATGATCCGCTCTGGAGGGACCGGGCTTCGCGCTAGGTTCCATTAACTAGTACCTAGACAAAGAAGCACCTACTGCCAACAACACATGGTGCATTAGACCACACTATAGGTATCTAACGTCGGTAGGCAGAAGCATAGCCTAAGAACCTCTAACGTGGAGCCAAAGGAGCCTCAGAACTTCCCGCTCCGAAGTGGCTCGGCCCTAAATTACTAAGGTACTGAAAGCAACTACACTGTCTAGTGGGTGTCAGAAGAAATGACCCCACTTACCAAAGCCTTACTAAAATCGCTATTATTTTAAAAAGCTATATAAATTCTATAAAAATAGTTATTAAGATAGTAAAAGTCTTATTATATAGTTTAATAGTAAAATTTATTTATTATATACTTTTTTAATTTAAATTTTTTTTTTCTTATTAGCTTTATAAGGCTATTAAGCTTTTAACTTTTATATAAAGGCTTAAA
>JACCKW010000037.1:0-27676 GCA_013623355.1 Fusarium bactridioides | reverse complement strand
ATACTAATATCTAAATAGTTAACCTAGCTAACCTAGACCTTAATAATTCTTAATAAGAAAAAAGTTAATATCTTTAAGCTATAAAAGGAAAATAATAAGTTAAAGTTATTTTTTTATTTTTTATTTATATAAGTTTTTTTTTTACTTTTTTTATTTTTTTATTCTTTTTTTCTTTTTTTCTTCCCTCTTCCCTTAATCCCCTTCGCTACCCTCCTAATTCCTAGTATTCCTGCTTAAACTAACTATAGCTAACTTAGATTATAAAGCAACCTTAAACTACTTCTATAAGGCAAAGCCTAAGGCTATATAGTTACTAACAGTTCTATTAATTAAGCTAATTTACCTAGTATAAAGTTTAATATTAATCTAAGTTTCTTAAATAGTTAAAAAAGCATTTAACTTAGAACTATTATCTAGAGTTATATTTAGTATTATCTAGGTTAGGTTAGTTAATAACAAAGTTAGTAAATATAGTATACCGACAGGTTAGACTTATAGTCCTGTAGTATACCTATTTCCTATAACCTTTCTATCCTTTAAAACGTAACTGCCTACCTTCTTAACGTTGTCTTTATTAAGTATATTAAAGAAAACAATATTATAGTCACTAAAGGTAACATAACCCCAGTACTAGCCATTTAACAAGGCCAAGAAAGAAGCATTACCCCAGTTCTAAGTAATAGACTTAAGTTAGTTTATTAGTCTTTATATTAATATACTTATCTAAGATTATTAAAAACAGGCAGCTATAAATATATAAATATACCTTATTATAATATCCATTACTAGTAAACTTAATATTTTCCCTATTAATCTTAACGTTAACTATAGTGTCTATAGCAAGCATAACATTTACCTAGCTAATATTAAGAAAAACCTTTTTATTCTAGCCTGCTCCTAGAAGACCGTAAACATAATAGCCAGAGCTATGCTAATTCTAAAATATTAGCTACTTCTATCTTTCTATAAGCTATTCCAGCATAGCCATAGTATAGACTTATAGATTTTAATATAAAAGTTCCTTTAACAGATAGGTTTAATAATATTTTCTTAAAGGTAACCTTATAGGTACTCAGGTCTGCCGCTCCTTAAAAACTAGCACCAGATCCTGTCTAATTACCTAAAGCTCTATTACTATTAAGTTTAATTATAACAGAAGTAAACATAAGGGAAAAGGAAAAGCCACTACTACTGTTATTATAAAAGATATAGACGTTTAGAGGGTAAATTAGATTTAATAAGTTAAAGCTAAATCTAATAAAGAAAGAGGTAAAGAAAATAATAGTAAGGGCATATTTACTATTATCAGAGACAGCGTTAAAGTACTACTAATTATAAGTAGTTAAGTTAATAAGGTAAATATAAGGGCCGTTAGCACTAGTAGCATAAGAAGTAAACAGAACATTGCTAAGGCTAGTAAAGAGAATAGGGAAATAAGTTATAACTTTCTTTAGGCATTAGGCCAAGCTGCCTATAACTAAGGCCAGTAAGGGTAACAGTGCCTTAAGATAAGAAAACTTTATTATAGGCCAGGCTAGTCTGTAATAGATATAATAGGAATAATTAGAGTATAATAGTAAATATAAGTACTTTAAATTCTAGATCTATAAGTTTATGTTATTAATAAGAGTTTAAGAGCTTATTTTTATATAAAGAGATAAGTAGTGCTTAATCTAATAGCACTAGGTTAAGGCTTTACTAGGAATCCTAGGTCTAGACTAGTTTTAGAATTAGTTATAAAAAAAGCTCCTATACTTTTAAAAGCCTTGCCTAGACTTATTAAACTATCTAATATAGACATTCTAGTTAGCTTTAATACTAGGAAAGCATTAAGGGGAAGTTTATAGTAAAGAGGAGATATTATTAAAGTGTTTATTATACTAGACTAATAAATTTAAAGCAGTAAAGATAAAAATAAAAGCTAATCTAGCTAACTATACGCAGGGTAGGGTTATATTAACCTTAGTAATTATAGTATTTAGAGTTTATATAAAGAATTAATAGTTAATAGTACTAATCTAAAGTAATTAATAAGCTTTTAGGAAATTAAATATCTTTAACTCTAAAGTCCAAGAGTACTAAGAACTTATAAGGGGTATCCCAAGCTATTAATTACCTGCAGTTAGAAAAGGCTAACTAGATTATTCCTTTAAGGTACTGCAGTAGCAAGCTAATAATATAACCTATTTTCTATTCTAAAGGCAATGAATTAAACCCCTAGATCAAGCTCAGGTAGCTAATAAGACTCTATTTATACAATTAATAATAATATTACAATTAAAGGGCATTACATTATATTAAAGCTCTTTAACTTATCTATTCTTTACCTAGAATATAAATAGAACCCTAAAAATATATTCTCCTAAGTGCTAAAAACCCAGCGCTTATACTTACATATCTCCTTCTTTACTATCTTCAGTCTATCTACTCTTCTTTTCTTCCTTTAGCTTAAATTATAGTTTAAAGTAGGCTATGTAATAGTATAGTAAGAATATTTATTTTACTACATTTCTTTACTAGTATCGCTAAGTAAGAAGCACTTAAAATTAGTTATATTAAAGTTATAAGTAATTAAAGGACTTAAGAATATAAATATATAAGTTTACTCTGGCTAGTTTACGTCTAATAGGGATAATTCTTAATTAAGTTACTTATTTAAGCTAATATATACTCTTAACTAGAAATCTCTCTTTAGGCAGCGGGATAAGCAGTAGGAGCTATAGCTCTTTTTATTTAACCTCAGGATATAGATAATTATTAAGGTAAAGACGTTTTATAATTTATTATTTAGTAAGGTTTATTCTATTACGTCGTTCTAGTATAGAGTGTAAATAATAGTAACTGTCCTCGGTAAAGCTTACATTATCTAATAGGTAATAAATATTAGGTAAAGTTAATATATAGAAGAAGTAGTAGTGCTAATAGCTTCTTAATTAAATCCTGCAAGTTTAAGATAGCAATTGCTTATACAAAACACAGCCGATTCTAAATACAAAGCGGGGTCCTTGCAGTGTAATAGTTCTTGTCTCGGCCCGAGTTAGACTACCCCGACTTTCACCGAGTCAATTCAGCGAGTCAGCACCTCCTCATTCTCCACGAGCTAGCGTGCTGTGAATTGGTGCCCCTGATCGCTTTGTGAGCCTTCCAGTTCATTGGTCGGCACATTCAATATCCCACGACATAGGTCTTAGCCACTCAGTCAAAACAATTTATTACGTTTTTCCCTCTCTAAAGCAAAATAGATTCTATTCTTTCTTGTAGTCAATATCAGCTGTTACTAATCAAGCTACTAAATAGGTAGTTTATTCAGGTTACAGTTAGTAACCTTACTGTTCCATTCCTAATTGTCATATACCCCTACTACTTCCTAAATACCTGTCTATCCCCGATATTTTATCTCCCGGCTGTTCTAAACACCACGCCTCTACTGTAATCCTCAGAAAGCCCAAAGAGTCAGTGATACCAAACAATGCCTGTGGATCAGGGCTAGGGAGACGTGGCTGTCCCAGAACGTTGGTACGAACTGGAATAAATCAGAATGGGTAACAAAGCTCGGGATCACGAACACAATAAATAAGGCCAAAGGCCAGGCTCTAGAGTTAGCTCTATGTTCACTGTCCAGCTTCTGACCCTCAATGAAATTTTGTCTTTAATTACTAAACAATTAACAGTTTGACTAGCTAGATAATATATATAATAGAGGTTATTAATATAAGAAGCAGAATATACCTACAAATATACTAGAAATATAGGACTATATTGCTATTAATAAGACTACTAAAGATAAGAAACTTAGAGATACTACTACTAATAATATTAATTAGCCTGCTAATACCTAACGGGCCCTTCTATCCAGGCGCCTATAGAATGACCTTTTATAAAGAAACTTGTGTAAATGTAAGTTAACGTATATTAAGTACCTAGAAAACTGTATAAGATAGATAATATTTTATAATCTTTCTAAGCTATATAAAACCAATAAGACGTCTTGCAGTATAGGGATGTATCTACCTATGATCTTGTTTGAGAAACACCCGTTCAATATACTGACTAAGGGTAGTTCGGATAAATCGCCCTCCGAGTAGGTAGCGTTAACTAGAAAGAGTCCCGGAGTGACATCACCTATGCCACGGGTTTCAGATGGTCTAGTCAAGTACGGAACTCCATTGTTGTGAGTAATCCAACGCTGAGACTAGAGCGACTCGGGTCCATCCAGGAGAATTGTAGGCAGACTAACGGCTGGTCTGATCGGGCGCACCATGACTGACGGGTTCTCCCTAGTTCCAGCCCAACAGGTCCAGAGGCACAACAGGGAGTGGTAAACAGCAATCAGGTGGAAATCTGTGCGTTCGTTCGGTGCGATCTTTCTACAGGCTCTGATAAGCTGACCCGCATGCCAAATTGCTGACCTGCTCGATCGACTCTGTTGCCATTCCTGAAGGTGGGGAAAAATGTCGGAAGCAGACGTCTGTTTCCCACTGTCCAGCAAACTGTCTCTGAGATGTTGGGGGATACTCGAGTAGAGCATGGTGAATTCGACCATGAAGGTAAGAATAGGAGACTCTTCGATACCTCCATCTCCTTCAATCACCTCTCGTAACTCATCGAATAGAAAGACCATATTTGAGTCAACAGGTGATCGGATGACGTCGGTGAAAGACCAACCAGAGTCCTCCTTCTTGCGGAAAACCGTTCTTCGGTGACGATCTGCAACTAGAAGCGAAAGAAAAGAGTTAATCAACGATAATTTGGCGAGATTGGAGGCCTGGAAGGACGAGAGTAGCTCGATCGATCGGATATCGGAAAGACAGTCGATAATCGTCATTCTGCGCTCTGCAGAACGAGGTTCATGGATCTGGTACAGGGACTTCCACGCAGTGGCCGACTTTGCATACCAGAACCGATAGTCTTCGGGTATAGGTATCGAGACGCCAAGGGGAGACATTTGCGCTGCGACGTTTCTTATGACGGATCGCTGTGTGAACTGCAGAAGATGTCGAAAGACTGTCCTGAGATCGCTCGTTAGATTTTGATGGGTAGAAGTAATGAGCTCAGGCTTACCGCTTCAAAGATTCCTGTTGTGCCCATCTTCTCCACGCCTCGTCCAAATCGCTCGGAGGCTTGGCTAGCATGAGAGTTGGATCAGAATAGGTGTGTTGGAGAAAAAGACCAGCGTGTCGCAACATCTGTCGCCTGTTACTTGAGAGATTCGTGCTTGCAGACGGGACATAGTCACCAGTGCTGTCATCTCTGACAGAGAATCAGATATCTCAGATATTCGTTTATCTCCACTCCAGAAGCCCGTCTCCGACAGTATCATCAGCGATTGGACATACGAGAGATCACGAGTCAATATATTTGCCCGTTCGCCCTGGTGCCAGATTAGTACCCCCGAATGAGCCAATGATGTATCTGCTCTTGGGCATCTTCTAACTAACCGATGCTGCAAGGTAGAGATGTAGCATATCAAAGAGTCCCAGCCCGAACTTGCGTGTAACTGTTCTTGACGATGATACGGCGCCAGCGACGATACATGCTATAAGAAGAGGTAAACTGCAAGTCGATGGATCGAATGTCGCAATGTGGATGAAGGCTGAGGCATTGGTCTCCTGGGTGGTAAGGAATACTTTGAGGAACTTGTCTAGTGTTTCAGTTGAGGGGAACATCCGAATTGCCTGTAATGAGTGAGCCGTCTGAGCCCCGTCGATCACGGCAACTATGATCTCGTCTCTTCTTGCAGACGAAAGATATCCACTGATTACAGCAGGATTGAATGGACCGAAGCCTTCCCCCAAATTGAGGTGTTCGTCGAGGGGAACATAGAGAGAGGCTCTTGCTGTGGCTGGGTAGTCCTCATCACTGGGACTCCAGCTTCCCAAAGTGGTACTCTAGGCTACTATGGCCTCTTTGAAATCGGCTTTACCTTTGCGCGGAAAATCCTTGGAGCTTGTGGCTGTCGAGTGTTGCATTGAATTATCCTCAAAGCATCCGGAAAAGTCAAGGAATGGGAGAGGAAGAAATGATATATCGAATCCGGCGTCAAGCGAGGAGGTTCTCAACCAGTCCGTGGTGTCAGTTGGCGTCGTGCCGGCGATGTTGTCTGTACACTGGATGTCACTGCCAAGCTACAATCATCAACATGGCGACCAACTTGATGGGTAATGTCGTCCTGCCCACCTGTAAAGTTTGTGAACAACTTAGTGGAATCGGTGAGTCTGGAAACGCGAATGCCACTTCGAAATGGATATCGCCCATCAATAGATCATCCCTAACCTCGCCTCTCCCAACAACATCTGTGGTTGCGGTGGCCAACGGTGGCACTCCAGCAGCGTTTTGTGTGGCTGACGATAAAGCGTAGGAATCACCCGCGCCGATAGATGACCCAGTGCTAGAGTCGCTTTGGGCATGGGGTGTCTCTGCCAAAACTGCATAGTGATCCTGTCCAACCTGACTTGAACGAACGCAGGGAGTGCCACGTTTTATACATCTGCGGCATTCCTGGAAGTCGTCGCATCGAACCTTGGAGGCAGCACAAGCTCGGCATGCTCGAGAGGCCCTTGGCGGTCGAGTGGATAAGCCCCTCTTCCTGGATGGTTGGCTGTCTTCTGACGACTCACGGAGTGCCTGGCGCTTCATGACGTTCCTTTCAAAAGTGGTGAGAATGACAGCAACATCTGCGTCACTCAGACTTGCCATACCTATAGCTGAATCAGCTGGGGAGGTAGGATTCGGTGATAACGGGGCAGGGCTATATTGAGGTTTTAAAAGATCGGCTCATTAGCATCTCCACCGTCGATGTGATCCGAAATTGTACAGGCCGAGTGACAATAACTTCGTACCGAGCTGGATGCGTGTTGGAGAATCACGAGCTAGGCTCCCTGCCATCGAAAAGCAATAGAAAAGGTGGACCAGGGAGCTGATACGACCTTCTTAGAAGAGTAGCTAAATGTCACTATTGAGTATTTACAAGGACTGTCGTAACAGATGGGGTCGATTATCTGAGGAAGGGCCGGCATGACGGTGTTTGACTTGGCCGCGATGACACATATATCAGCCCGCAGCCCTGGAACTAAGCGCTTGTTGACCTCGTGTTCCCCGCACTTTGGCAACTTCATTCCGGCAAAAACTTCCACGAGTCTCCCCGCAACGGGGGCACTTTTGCAGGGATGTGGACAGAACACCTAGCTTAATAATGCTCCTACACACATAATGGAGCATTGCTTCTAAGAGACGCCTTCGATATAGGTTTAACAAAAACAATAATGAAGGCCAGACCAGAAGATTTCTATCTAGAAACCGCCTCGTTGTCGTCAAGACCCTAGCTTTCCATCTTAGCCGCATCAGCACATTCACGTTCTATGAGCTCGCGGTGCCCTTCCGATCTAGGTTTGATATTGACTCCAAAAGGAGCCTTTCCGTACGTAGCGTCAAAGCTTGCAGACACATCTATTGTCTCGCCCGGAACACCCGTCACGGTGAAGCAGTAGAGCAGCCTGCTTACCGCAATGAACATGTTGTTCCAAGCCACTGTGTTACCTATACACACTCTCCGGCCTATAGAGCAGTTAGTATTCTCATGCGCAGCAGAAGACAGCGAGAGATTGAGGCTTGCCAGCGCCGAAGCCCAGATGCCCTTTCGTGGGCAGATCCAGATCCTCGTCGAGGAATCTTTCTGGATAGAACCGTTCAGGTTCTTCATAGTCTAAATGAGAAATCGCCCAGTGGTTGATGGTAACAACTGTTCCTGCGGCAATCTTGTAACCATCGAAAGTGTCGTCTTTGATGAGTGAATGAGGAATGCCCGTCTCAGCAATCGCCGGCCTGACGTGGTCAGTCTTGTAAGTCTCCATCCATCGTGCAATTGGGGTGATGAGATGAGCTTACTTCCATCGCATGCTTTCCTTAACTATCGCCTTGATCAGTGGCAACTTAGGCATGTCGCCAAAGTCTGGGAGGCGTTCAGCGTTGGATCCGCACACCGAGTCGAGTTGCTGCAGAGCCCTCTCGACCCAATCGGGATACAATACTGCGGCTGCAAGAATCTCCATCAAGGTAACTCGAGTGGTGTCAGATCCAGCCTCGATGAGGGTCCCTCCTATAAAATAGCAATCTTCCGTGCTGAACTCGCCATCAGTGTTCATATCTAGGAACTCGGTCATGAAGCACGGCTTCTGAGTTCCAAGCTTCCGCCTCTCCAACAGGTCGTCAAACACCTTCTTATGTCCCCTAAGACAGTGAATCTGTGAGTAATCTATACTTGAGATCTTCTAACCCTATATCTTTGGATGACGTACCTTTTGGTCGCCTGATGAAGAGCATCCCCCCACCAGCGCCAGGGCTGCCACGATGAGGGAATAGGCAACTTCAAGAGTCCTGGAAAGATGTCAACTAAAGCTCGGCCGGGCATCAAGTAAGGAGTGAACTGCTCCGCGTTATTGAGCAAGTTAGATAAATCAGGATCGCCCAAGTCTGAGCGTTTTCCATACGTGACACTCATAATGATGGAGTTTGCGAAGCGGGCATTTGCCTCCCACCAGCGATCAGGTTTTTCCATGTAGTGATAGAGGAGAGCACGGGACTCTAAATCTTGGAATGGCTGAAAAACGGTCGACTTCGTATTGTTGAGGATCTGATGCATTGCTTTCCTTTGCTTACGCCACTCTGGCCCATATGGCATGAGCAGAAGACGCTTGTTGCCTGAAATAACTTCACCGGCCATAGGCAGGTTCTGGCGGGAAGAATAAATTGCTGCCTTCTTGTCAAGCAAGGCAGAAACAGCGCGGCGAGAGTTCAGGAAAAGCCACGGTGTTCCCCCAAATGTCATTGTGTACCTCAAAGTCTTAATTTTAGCTTACAATTCTGTAGTAGGATAGCAATTATAGAACTAGGAACGTACATGTCTCCGGATTTGCTGGCAAGGGTGGTTATCCAAGGGCCCAGTCCCTTTGAAGGTAACTGAAAGGTGTTTCCAAACAAGGGTATGCCAGGAATCGGATTGGGATACTTGTATTTCGCCTTTCGATAAAGACGGGAGGCTACAGCCCAAGTGATACACGCGATAAGGGCGAGTCCGATCCAGTGATAGTGAAGGTCAAGGTCAGGCCTATTCTGGCTAGCCCATGTCTGGAAAGTACCAAGGAGCTCCATCGGATGCTGCCACGTGAATACTGTATTCGGGTGTCAAATGATGAGTTCGGATCAAGTTTAACATACGAAGCAAGTAGCTATAAAAAATACATTAACCTTGGCGTTGTGGGATTGGAAGAATAGAAACTGATCCTTTGTCGGCACTGAACGCTCCCGATTTATCTAAATGTAGTCGCATCTGGGTTTGTCTGTCAACGGGCGTGTTCTCAGGCCCAAAGCTAATTACAAAGCTCGGATACACCCTGTCCTGAAGCCCTCCTAAGGACCTTGGGGCCGCCCTTCTCCACCTCACACATTGTTTGTTTCGTGCTTACACATACGGTGAGTCGGCATGCCGACTCCGGCACAAGCCCAAATGTGGAGAAAGTCCTCGGATGATGGCTCGACGAAGTGACGCCCCTTGACGACTCTTCCGCGGCGAACCTGGCCTTGATTGTTATATACAACACTTTACATGCACCTAAAGGTCATGAATAACACTCTCAAACCAGCATTCCCAGTCCTTTATCAAAAGATTCATTATGGTCAGGAACCCCCAGCTGACGCTCGCCGGAAAGGTTGCCGTGGTGAGCGGCGCTTCCTCAGGCATTGGAGCTTCTATAGCCCGAGAGTTGTCTCAGAGAGGGGCATCAGTTGTCATCAACTACCCCTGGCCGGAACAGAAAAAAGGGGCCGAGGATGTGCTTTCGTCTTTGAGTGGTGACGCCAGAATCGTTGAGGCAGATCTGTCCACCGTCGACGGACCCCATGTGCTCATCGATGCCACAATCAAGGAGTTTGGCAGACTTGACATTCTTGTCAACAACGCGGGCATATCCTACCCAACCCGGATTGATGAGCCGGCTACCGAGCAAGTTCTGAAAGATTGGGATCGCATGGGTACTCTTAATGGACGAGGGACTCTTCTTCTTACACGAGCGGCACTTCCTGTCCTGTCCGGCCAACACTCACGCATCATTAACATCTCGAGCGAGTCAACGCGATCCCCAGAGCCGTTTATGACCATCTACACCGGAACAAAGGGCATGATAGAGACGTTTACACGATGTTGGGCAAAGGAACTGCCCCGACGATACGGCTGCACGGTTAATACGGTTGCGCCTGGCCCAATCGCTACGGACAACATGTTGTCGGCGCCAAAGGATTTTCTTGACATGGTTCTCAAGCAATTTGAAAGGAACCCGGTGGCAAGCCGGCTTGGGGCGCCCGGGGAGGTTGCGGCTGCAGTGGCGATGCTGTGCGAAGAGCATGCAGATTGGATCAACGGCGCCTATATCCCAGTGGGAGGTGGAATGGTGATGACATGACGGTGTCTAGATCTAGTGACTATATTGCTTAGCTATTCGGGTAGAGAATAAACCATATAATAGCGAAATGTTTCTCTTGATGTTCAAAGGTGCGGCCTTGATTACCAATACAATGGCGGCGAGCTTCCACTTGGTGGACGGGCTATAAACTTTTCATTGCTGGAACTTGTCTCTCAGGTCGCCGCAGTTCGTGCAAGGACTTCATTTCCGAGAGACACTACAAGGAACTCTTTGTGCTCGACAGGTCAGATACGCCCAGCTGGATATCTTGCGGACTTTTTTGGCTGGTCCGTTGGCAGACTGACTGATTGAGGCAGAGAGACGTCCATGATGCTAAATTGCGAATACACTAGTTTGACCTGGAATTTGTCATAATTGGAAATAAAGCTCGGCATGCCGATCCCATTCCATCAGACCCAAAACCAGGCTGAGGCTTCGGTTTGCCGATGGTACTCGGCCTTGCTTACTCCGAGAACCTGGCTGGAGGGTGTACGTCAGTGCACCTGCGCTCCAAGTCCTCAATCTGCCACTTGTCCATATTCTTGTTGGCAGTGGTAAATGCTTAGATCGGCGGGTTTAGTGCTAACAGCAGGAGACAAGTCATTCTTTGGATGTATTGTATTTGTCAGTGCCCTCCAAGGACGGCGGTGCGAACCCGAAGACCGACCCCACTTCCCGATGAGAAATGGGACATTTAAATATCCACCCATGATGTTACTTAAATTCACTTTTTCAAGTAAGGTAGCTCTAACAATATTTTGCTCTACTTACCCTAGACACCGCTTTTCAGTTTATTATGACCACGCAGTTGCAAAGAACATCATCCGATGTGGAAGGCTACACTCGCATCAAGCACGAGCTCATTCCCATGCGCGATGGGGTGAAGCTTTGTGGTGATGTTTTTCTTCCCTTCTCAGCGTCAAAGAACGGCAAAAATGTTCCAGTTATTTGCAGTCTGGGGCCCTATGGCAAAGACGTCCATGCCTCGTCGTTCGGATTACCTCAAACCCATATCTACGCCGAGATGTACAAAGACATTGAGCCGCTTGGGCTAGATGCATGCTTTGAGCTATGTGATCCACTCGTATGGGTATGTCATGTTGAAAGGAATCTAATCCCTCTAAGGCCAATACTCATCTCAACAACTTGTAGTGTCAAGAGTATGGCTACGCTCTTCTCCGTGTCGATGAGCGTGGTATTGGTAATAGTGAAGGGCGGCTAGACCCTTTTGGTCTGGAGAGATCATTCAGGATCAAAGCCGACGCTGAAGGTCAAGGTAGGTTATGCTCTATTCTCGTTTGACAAACATGGCAAAATTCTCATAAACCCGCTAGATCTTTATGATGTGGTGGAGTGGGCTGCCGCTCAAAGCTGGTCCAATGGCAAAGTAGCTTTCTCCGGCATCAGCTACTATGGCATGGTAGGCTACTGGGCTGCCATGCAGAAACCACCACATTTGACATGCGTCATGTCATATGAGTCGGCCTGTAGTCTCTATCAGGCTGGTCGTCGTGGGGGGATCTACAGCCACAACTTTCAATCCCATTGGTACAACAACATCGTCATACCCCAGCAACGAGGAGCACGAGATGGGTCACGAACCGAAAAGGAGCTTGAGGCCCATCGAGTAGACTACCCCGCTCTCCTGGCAACAAACGAGTACCCTGACCAAGGCCCCTTTGGCTTTTTGGAAAAGATTAGGTCGCTCGCCGATATCGAAGTGCCGATTTATCTTGCAGGCAACTGGACTGATCCAGAGGCGCATCTCCCGGGCAACATCCGCGCTTTCAACGGCGTCTCTTCAAAGGAAAAGTGGCTTGAAATGCACACCGGGAACCATTTAGGTGCATTTTATGAACCAGATCATATCTCAATGCAGAGGAAGTTCTTAGACTATTTCCTCTTTGACAAGAAAGATAACGGAATGCTTGAGGTGCCACGGATCCGGCTACTTCAGCACCATGGTACCAAGACCATTTACCGTGAAGACGAGACTTCATTCCCGCCCTCCGATGCACAAGAAGTTTCGTTCTATCTGACTCCTGAGAAGAGACTATCTTTGACGTATCCGGTAGGCGAAAAGCAGGAATTGTCCTACCAGGGGTTTAAAGAAAATATCACGTTCAACCTTGAATCTCCCTTTGCCGACTCTTTCGAAATCCTTGGATCTCCATATCTCGACCTTGAAGTCAGTACCGGTGCTAAGGACCTGGATCTCTTTATCTATCTTCGTGCAATGGATGATACTGGTAAAACGGTGGTGCTGAAGGGTAATCATGGTGAACCCATGGATAGCTTCGCCAGAGGCTATTTTCGCCTATCCCATCGGGAAGAAGTGGCCAAAGGCTTTGATAAGGAGCGCGTTATTTCCCAGCCTCCCACTCCTAAGTCTGACGTCGTTTCAGGTCAGAGATACAGGGTTATTGTGCCTATCTATCCAACAGCATATCTGTTTAACAAAGGCGAAACGCTTTCACTTGAAATAGGATCGGTTAATACGCCAAGCACGATTCCTCCAATGCGGCACGAGGGGGGCGATAGGATTGCAGAAAGATTTGGGGGCGAAAATATTATATTGTCTCACGGACGTCTGGTATTACCACGTGTGAGACGCTGAGTAGCTTAAGTTAAGCTTTGAATATAGACTTATATTTCTATTTAAGTAATAGCATTTCAACTATAGTAGCAGGCCAAAAAAATCCAGCTTCGCTTACAGTTCCAGTCACAGTTACAGATGACCTTAAGAGGAAGTCTGTTGGAGCTCAGTCCTTACTCTTTACTTTTCTGCTTGAGTACACATCGTAACTGACGCATGCTGATTGTAGGCTAGCACACATTCTAGATTGAACATGCTTGACAGAATAGGGCATATATAACTCCTATACCTAAACTATGTTACTTATGCGCTGTAGAGTATTGGCTTAGCTATCTGCAGCTTCGAATTGATGAATACTCTCAGAATTGTCTTGAATTCTCTATCCCCATTTGCTTCCTCTTCATTTTACTTCCCGACCTGCCCAAACCAAGCCGCAATCTCTCCAACGTTAGTGTCTACAACATCCGGCTGCTCGTAATGCTGGAAATGCGACACACTATTATCCCAAATCAACTTCTTGTTCTTGGTCGGGATCGAGTCAAAATGCCTCTTGGCAGCGGGCGCGTTCATGCAATTGTCTCCATGAATAACCAGAGCGGGCTTCGTAAGCTTGGCCACTCCAGATACAGTTGAATATCCAAAGTGATCCAAATCACTCATAACGGCATATCGGTTCTCAAACCCCTTCAGGGTCCACGGACCGTACCAAGACCAAGCGACGGGTCCCGGAAGGCCAGCGAGGGAACCGACATCTGGGTCTGCGGCTTTGGGGTCTACGAGAGGTTGGTAGGTGACTTCGCCTGTCTTGTCATACAGCTCTTTGGCCTTTCTAGCTCGCTCGATGCGTGCCTGATACAGCGCTTCTCCCTGCTCGGGCGTAGGCAATTTCAGCGATCCAACGTCGACCCCGGGCTCTATGTTCACGCAGCCAGTGCAAATCATCCAGACGTCTGTCTCATGATCGCGATAGTACCCCGTCACGGAGGCAACAGCGACGACTCGATCATCGTACGACGCTACGTCTAGGCACTCGGGACCGCCTTGGCAAACACCGACAAGGAACAATTTCTTGGGATCCACGTCGCCTCTGCCGGCAAGGTAGTCAAGACCAGAGACGACGTCCTCGTTCTTCATCTTGGGATTCTCTAGACGCCGTGGCTGGCCGGTGCTCTCTCCGACCGTGCGCGGGTCGAAGATTAGAGCGGCGTAGCCTTCGTCGGCAAGTCGCGTGGCATATTGCAGGGGGGCTTGTTCCTTGACGAATGAGTATGGGCCGAGAACGACGACACCAGGCGGGTTGGCCACGTCTTTGGGTAGATATAGAATTCCCGTGATGGTCTCCCCGTGAGATGGATAGGTCACCTTCTCTACAGTGTAACGACCGTGGCAACCCATTGTAGGAAGTGAAAATAAAGCAGGAGCAATTGTTGATAAGAATGGTGACTGAGTTGATGTTGATGGGATAGTAGATTGAAGCTTCTGTATCTAAGGTGGTGGGAATCAGAATATTTATATACTCAGTCTTCTGGGTCAAGCGCCTGTATTTCAACAACAAGTTCATTCTTTCAGCTCTGTAATCTGCGCTTCTTGGTCATGTCCCTGTTGTTTCGGGGATAGTCCCACAAATTTCGGATATCGTCCCACTATTTCCGGATATCGTCCCACTATTTTCGGAGCCACATTCGGTGACGGCGATGTAATAGTCAAGTTTCCGATGGACAATCTTATCATAGACTCGGGCGTAGATCAGGGAAGATCAACATGTCTGATTGACATGTTCGAGTTCTGCATCTTCTTGTGCCGATCGTCCGGACTTATTGCGTCACCAGAATACATATCTGAAATGTCAGGCTCGAGCCAATTCAGTGTCAACAGAGTGACCAAGTTGTTAAAGTTCTACACTAGCCACTTAGCCTTTCCTCCTGATTGGGAGGCGCAGAGAATCTTTTCCTTACCCCATCTCGAATTTCGGAGTTAGCAGTCAATCAGTCAATCAGTCCATAATCCCCGATATCTATCACCGAAAGCCGATAGTATCTTTATGGGTCCCTATAATTTACACTTCTTAGAGCCGTCGAGGAGCTCTCCGAGATTCATAGATGTTATAAAAGCGCTCTAGCTCTTTGTATGACGTCGATGGCTGCCGCTTATGGTAGCAATGGATTCGCGTTGATGATGTGAGAAATCGGATGATGAAAGAAAACCTAAGCCTAGGAGGATAACATACTGCATATCCTGATCCCGCCGAGAGTTTCGAACGAGATAAGCTCAAACACCACAGTGGCGCGTTTCAAATTGTATTATTTAGTTGGGACTATTCTTAGCCATGAATATTCGCGTTTCGAAACGTGAGGCGATACTACTTGGCGCGTTGTGATGTTTCGTCTGGGCCGTGATAAGACATCAGATCACTTCCAAAAGGGTCAATAATGTCGACCCCGAACGGGTGTTGCCCATACGCTGTTTGAGATGAGGGACTTGTACTCAGGGACTGAGCCAAATCCCCGATGCGCAATAGTTCGTTCATTGGTTGAGGAACTGACACATCTCCAAGGTCAGGTTGTAGAATGGCATCCCAGTTCATTCTCATTGACGCTGCCTCCATAGTATTAAGGTTGATAGCATCAATACTTCCCTGGAAGGGTTCCTCCGGATACACAACAGCGAGCACTTTTCGATACAGCCGTTCGATAATGCACAGTGCGGAACTGGCAAGGGCATTGTTCCTGGCCTGCAAGCACTTCAACCTTCCGATTCCCAACTCAAGATTTCTCTTGGTAACTGCAAACTGTCCCCGTTGCTCATTCGGAAAACGAATATGCACCGCTGAAACTAGCACCATGGCGTCAAAGGTCGCGAATACTAAGCTGAAAGCTTTGTACTGTAAAGGTTCTGTCTGGTCGAATAGACGACCTTGAGACTCCAAGATCTGTATCGCCGCGTGAAAGGCTTTGTGGCGGTTGCTCGGCTCTGCAAAGATAAAGGGTCGATGCAGAGAAAAGATGACAAAGTGCACATTAGTCAACATTGTTTCCAAGGCCGCAGAAAGCCAAGGAGGCTCTCCCTGACGCGATCTCTGGGCTGTCGCCCATGCGGGAAGGTTCGCAATATTGGTAAGAATAGTTTCGTGGATTTTCTCAACTGGGACACGCCAGTCATCTACTTTGTCGAGATCATGAATGTCCTGTAAGAATTTGTACGCCGTGTGATAGCCGCACAAGATGACGTCGCGAGGTTGCGGTGGCCTTTGCTTGCCAGAGCTGTCCCTGGAAGACATTGGCAAGGCCACATTGTTGGGACTCATTCTTGTCGACAGGGGTCTTCCAAGCACAATACCCATATGAGCATCCCATAGGTGGAGGACAAGCCAGACGTTGTGGCCCAATTCGCGAGCCGATGAGTCTTGAGCTCTCGGGTATGTCGTTGGCTCTGGTTCTATCAGATGTAGACCGAGTTCTTGAGCGTCGCGAATAGCAGTTCCGAGCGTGTGCCATGCCTCGATCACTGCCCCCGTGGTCTTCTCAAAGCAGGCTCGCATCAGCTCAGCTTGTACTCCTGTGAGAGTGGGCTCGCTCTTTCTGAAGCATGAAGCGAGTCGACGACCCGCATCACTGTATTCCGCCGCCAGATCTGATAACTCCATATCGAAGGCATACTTGAGATCATTCAGGCTCTCATTGTGTTGTGAGGGCTGGAAAAGCAGAGCTTGTGCTAAAACCTGGAAGAGTAGAGCAGGGAAAGATCGCAGGGATGCTGGTAAGGCGTCCGGTCCTCGCTTGAATTGATCATGGGTCAGGCAGCGCCATTGAGCCAGCTGGTTGGAAAAGGTATCTTGGTCGACGATATCGTAGTGCCATGCTACGTTTTTGAAGAAATCTTGCACGAGAATGTCTATGTGTCTTGGAGATGGAAGTTGTCGGACGATGCTCATGTATTCAGTGGTGGCAGTACAGTCCCTTGGGGGGAGTTGATGCAAAAGACTTGCAGGCTCCCCTAGACTACGCAGGACTCCTGGTGTTCCCTTTGTGTTGTCGCCATAACCCAATGGTTTGAACTCATCGGCCACAACGTCCAAGGCGGGCGGAATTGGCTCTGGGCATGCTTGCAAGACGCCATTGATCGATTGATCTTGGAGCTCGACAGGGAGCAAAGCAGAGGGTGCGCGATTAGCATCCAAATCATATAAGCATATATCCTGTGTTTCCTCAGCAAATGGCATGTCTCTTCGGAGATCATCGCGCTTACTTGTTTGCCCCGTTTCATACAATGAGAACATGGCTGGCGACGGTCGCACTACATACAGTGCAACGTTAGTCATGGGTACATTGTTACACTAAACGCAAGTGTCAATACCTTTTGTTTACGTCGCTGACACTCCCTGCAGGAGATTATAGAGCGCTTGCGTCTCGGGGGCGGGCCACTGCCGCTATAGCTCATGAGCATTGGAATTTAACCACCGTTAATAATTACTAGAGCTTTGATGTAACGCAAATGAATAAGTAGAGCATGTTTGTGTATAAATGGGACAGCTAACTTAGCGCCACAACCCCGCTCCAGTATGACGAAATGCTGTGGCGCAATGCATAGCGAGAAACATAAAGCCTAGGAAGACGCCACTCTGCTCCTAAACCCTGAGCATAAACTTATGCACCAGTTTCAGACTGAGTCGCCGATTAATCAGTCCAACGGCGGTAATTCCGTAGTGGATATGACTTCAAGCCCTGATTGGCGCTGTACCATCGACTATCGTAGAGCCAGGTTAGCATTTGGGTTCTAGACTCATTTCTGCAAGGTACAGCCAATTTGGCCCGCTATAAGGATCAATAGTTATCAATAGTGTCAGCTCGCTAAGCTGAATACTGACCATGGTCCCTGAAAACAGTAAATTTCGACCGTGATGCTGTCAATAGTCTGCTAAAGCTGAGTCGAGTAAAGACTTGGCGGAACAAGGGGTCCATACATAATGAACTAGTTAGGACCGCACGATTTTACGCGCAGAGGTAAGCAAGCTCTCATTCACTCGTTTTTTGACCAAGTTTGTAGTCGCTCATTGAGACTTGGTGCAATATGCAGTACATACTTGCTCTCGCGGGCCTGGCCCTGGCTAACATGGCAGCTGCTGGACCTTGTAAGCCCAGTGGTCCAACAATCGCATCTAGTCTTACACTTACATCCTCCGTCCCGACCGACATTCCCGAAACATCCGAGGTTCCCAGCCTAACGGTCCCCGAATCGACAACTAGAACCCAAGTAGATATCATCATCACCAACGCCATCGACGGAGGAAGCTTCGCTGCTCGTAATGCGAATAATCCCCCAAGCGGACTTACAAACTTCGGCGCAACCGGAAATGCTGAATTCCACGAGGGAGGCTGCTACAAGGTTGACGGTAGTCCCGATGATGGTTGCGCTGCATTGACTGCTTCTGGAAACCCCGCTGGAAAGCGGGATACAGGATCGTTTGCTAGCATTTGGCAGACTCTCAACTCGCTGAGCGTTGGGTCTCGAAATACGTACACTGTCCAGTTTTATTACCTCGTTCTTTCTGCTAGTTCTCAGGATTGCACCGTCACTGCCGCTCTGGGCGACAGGCAGTTCTACTCGCAGTCTCTGTCATCTATCGGAACAAGCGTGTCTTGGACTCATGTTCTTCAGCAGGTCGACGCTGAGTCTGCTTCCGCTACCTTTGCCATCTCCATAACGTGCTCTGGCAATGGTATTTCCGTCATTCTGGTCGACTCAATCTTCATCTCCAACCAAGTCACCCCTGCTACCATCGGCAACTTCGTCCTTGACTTTGGTCTGCCCGCCACAAACCCAGTTACGACATTCAAGTCTCTACCAACAACCACCGAGCGAGCCACCCAGCCCGCGACGACCTCTAGCAGTTTTTTATCCCAGGCCGACACTACGCATCCCGCTCAGCCTACTGAAACAGCCTGCAAGCCAACATGTGACCTCCGCAGCGGCTTTGCCAATAATCCCACATGGAACTGCAGAGTGTACGGCCTCTACAGCGGCTTGACATACCAGCTGAACAGCCAAAACGAAGACGACGAGACACGGCCTTGGTACGATGGCCCTGATGACTGTGCCGAGATCTGTAAGACACTACCTGGCTGCAAGTCAGCGGGTTACATGTTTGCGCCCAGAAAGTGCTTCTTCTCAAACAATCTCGTCACTCAATCCGAGGTTCGGAATATGATGGATGATGGTATTGATGTTGATTGGTATTCCATGGATTGTTTTACATGCTCTGCTTGTTAGTAGGAGTAGTGGGTAATTTTGGCCATATAATACCTATTTATTTCCTTCTCCAAGCATCTCAGCTTATTTAATGGTGACGGTGTAGATAGTTTTATACTGAGGTAGTGCTATAATGGTACAAGGTTACGAGCCTCATGTTGTTCTTTCATCCTGTATGGAGAAAGGTCATTCTTCGTTATTGTACTCCCTCGAGCTCTTCGTCGGCGTCTCACCACGCCTCAACTGAGCAAAGCTACTAGCAAAAGCTCGACAGAATCCACGCCACGCAATCTGCGAAACCAGCGTCCTCTCCAAATCTCGGAGGAAACGAACGCAACGGTCAGAACCATCCAGTATCCCAACGCCAGTCAAGTGAACGACATTATCACCACCACTCTCAATCCATCGTTCAATAGCTTTTCTGTCTTGCAGTTGATCAAGACGTGTAATCACCGGGCGCGATGGAGTTGATGACAACGATGCGCGCGTTTCGCTGTAGCAGTATGTATAACCAATCGCCACCGTGAGACTCAGTGCATCATAGCACGCAAGTCGTCGCGAACTCCGTGTTGTTTTGAAGATGCAGGTAGCATGCCATAAGCATTTGCGAGCCTTTACACCGTTATTCTTGAAGAAGTCATTGAGATGCATCTTGGACTTGAACATCTGCTCTTTGTTCGTCTCCCAGCCCGTAGCAGAGTGTAGAGTCTCCAGCGGAATGAGCCGCAGAATCGCAATGACATGGAAAATCGTTTCCGCACAGTCTCCAGGGTTTTGACATGTTTTTCAAGGTCAGTTGATCGATCGTCGTGTCTAGAAGAACATTTTCATTCCTACTAGTGTCCGGTCTGTGAATTGCGTGCTGAGTATCAGTATTTGTTGAAGAGTTCAGGTATGAGGCAAACGAAGACTGTAGGAGCTGCGAAGTGCGGAGCTGGCGGTAGTAGTTCCTATCGTCGATGTATAGTTCGAGAAGAATAATCTTGGCGACAAACGCGTCTGGCTTGGGTTGGCTTCCTGGACGATCATCAATTATATAATCAACCTCGATACTAATGACAGTTACAATACCCGTAAAGCTTTCTTGTTGTGACTTCCACCCTTGAGCATCCCGAGACCGCCATAGTCGTTCAGAACACGGCAGTTGTCGCGTCGCCTCACGGAGGTTAAAGACCAGAGTAGTACCTAAAAAGACATGGCTCAAGCTCTCCAATACACGCACGCAAGTGACCAGACGTAGTTCACTCTCCTCAATGATCCAAGCTTGCCATACTTCTTCAGTATTAGACTCGGTGCGAGTTGACTTTCTCCGTTTGTCAGCCTTGCCAATGAGGTCCCAACACATCGTCGCTAGGCTACTTCTTTTATGTTGTAGAACGATCTTATCTTTGTGTGAGCCTGAGAATAGCCACAGTACATGCAAGAGAAAGACACATTGTACTGTTGTTGAGTCGACATTCACGATCTTATCCTGTACCTAAGAGAGTTAGATAGCTCGTGATACAGTACGTGGCCATATGTGACTCTACTTACAGTTAGTTCAACAGCTCGGGCTAGTAGGTCGCATAATGTAGTATTATAGTCTTCTGCACCTTGGATCTCAGAATACTGACATCCGACTGCTGCTACGGCTAATATTAAGATCCATGGAAGATCTAGGTCCTCCAAGCGGGAAGAATGCAGAAAGGGAAACTGAGAGTCAAAGTACTCAAAGTATAGTTCGACGAATGCGTGTAGGATATCCCTCGGGATGACTGTTGGTGTTGATTCTTGCCGCTGGGTCTTGTAGAAGTTGTTCAACCCATCTACAGCGTGTCGCGGTATCTCATGGATATGTCCAAAAACTTCAGCCCCAGCCATTTGTAGACCATTAGTGTCTAGCTCTGGGAATGGGTGGCATGGCTGTGTGTAAGTGGAACATATGTTACCCGGACTCAAATAAGCCGAGTCTTCTACCATTGTTTGGTTCGAGGCTGCGTGATGTGCTACGTCTTCGTGAGGATGCGCCATATCCGGTAGCTCAAGTGGCATCCCCAATTCGTCCATAAACCATGGAAAGGAGAAATGGGTCATTGAAGAGCTCCAAGGCATCCATGGGTCACCCATCGTGGTCCCAAGGCTGCCAACGTCTCCGCTGAAAGCAAAGGTATCGGGCAAGGTTGGTACATGAGGCCAGCTGGAGGTAGTATCTGGAACAGTTGTGTATATGGTGCTTGATGCTATCGTCGGCATTCCGCTTGTATCAGAGGGAATAGAAGGGGGATTTTCCCATTCCTCTAAAGCAGGGTGAAGGACATTTGGTATAAAAGTCTCCTCCCGAAAGTCTGACCCTTGTGCTGTGGCGGGCGATGAGGCAGCGATGTCTTGGGACGAGTCTCCAACGATGATTGTATCACTATCATCTCGTCGTGCACTAGAGATCCTGCCAGGATAAACGCACTGTGAATTGCGATTCTCACATCGCGAACATGGATGGCCTCCATCACAGCTCTGCTTCAACCTGGAGCAAGCTCCACAAGCCTGGCCCTGCCGACGACGACGTGTTCTAGTCGACCCAGACTGAGTACCATGTAATGCTCGGTGACGAACAAGAGTGTCACTACGCTGTGTCAGCAGCTAGTCTATGTTAACGAGGATTGCAAGTTACTGGCCTGCGCGAGAATGACTTGGAGCAGATGTTGCATTGGAACGGCTTGAGGCCCGTGTGTCGTAGGACGTGTCGATCGCGATGCTCACGGCGCTGGAATGTCTCCCCACAATGCTCACAGGACAATGGATTTTGCCCCATAGCGAATTACCCCGTTGCGGCACGGGGCTAATTCGCCGGTATGTTTGTTTAGGAGGAGAGGATGGCTAATGTTGAGAACCGACGGGACGGAATGTCTTATGAAGGCGCTGTCCTAATCTGGAGGAACAGCCTCCCCGGCGCAGATCGCATCGCCATCAGGACAGGCGCCATCGTCATAGCCAACAATGAAGCTATCAACCTCTTAAGAGAAGCTGGCGTTCCAGAACATCAACTCTTGCCTGTTCAAGGCGGCGAGAGAATACCGTTGTTCACTCGCGACACCTGGAATAAAGCCAATGCTGACCCATCATTGCTATGTCCTGGTCCCCCTGCAGCACCTCGACGTCCACTAGATGAACTTGCAGCATTCTCGGTTGATATCTGGCCTTCACTGCACTGCATGATGCCTACTGATCACCCTGAAGTTATTGATACAGCGACTGTATACAAAGGCTCCGCGAGTCCTTATACCTGCACTCTGGACACTACCATCGGAATGAAGTATGGTTTGCTCAAGATCGGAGAACTCATGCCACCTGAGAAACTCACCCCTGGTCATCGCTCTTTTATCGAGTATGTGGCTTACCGAAAGCGAAACGTGTTTTCACACAGTGATGGCGGGCAATTGATGTTCAACTTTGTCATTGGTGAGAAGGCTTTGCTCTGGAGTGCACACCTGGGAGGGTACGAGGGTATTCTCCGAGATTTACAGCCAAAGCCTGATATTGCGATAATGGCTATCGCTGGAAGAGCGAATCTGAATGGTCGACCCTTTGATGGTTCTGCGGCTGAGTTCGCGGCGTTGAAGGTTGGTTGGTTGGGGAATCCGTCTCAGGTGATCTGGTGTCTACATGATGAAGCGTGAGTACTCTCTACCAACTACAACAAAGTGAAGTAGTCAGTATAGAAGAAAAGCTAACTTGCGTATACAGGTGCATTCCACCTTGGAGGATCAAGACTGAAGCGGCTACAAAGGCAGTTGAGGCGAATGGCAAGACAAACGTTTTGACGATGGATTTTGCTAAGCCTGTGACGTTAGATATGTAGAGAAGTGTTGGCTAGAGATCGTGCAGATGTCACAGATATAAGAGTCCTGTATCATGGGATTATATACAAACAACTAAAGTAGCTTTCATACGCGGCTGTTCTTGTTACTGCGTTGTCTAAGATCTAACAACATGCTATCACGTTCATGCCCCTATCAATAACGCAAGGGTAATAATTCATAAATGTGAGCTGTATGATGTCATTGGATACATGAATTATTACGTCTCCATGTTCTATTGAATGCAGATCATGCTCGCTTTCGGAGAGAACCTAGTCTTGCTACTATGTATAACTTGTCAGTCTTGAACACTAACCCAATATCGTAAACCATCGGGCCAACCATGTAATCTCGCAGGGACAGAACATGTATCATTCCCCCGCATGCATTAGAATGGGAATCGTTAATCTACCGAGGCTCAGCTAACGTCTCCCTCCCCGCTCTTCTCCTTAGGATCTATACGGTACCCCGCGCGGCCCCATCGGCTGCTGATCGGAACTCGACTCTGCCGCATGGAGAACCACGTTGAACCGAAATATCGCCGCCGGTAACTACCTTGAGTCGTCCTCTATCGCCTTCTTTCTCTAAATGTAGTTACAGTGTCCCGCCAAGTGTACGTCTTGGTATTCGCTTTGTCGGCTCGGCTCGGATCTCCATTCCGAGTTATGCTAGCGTTCAAAAGGAAATTCATCAAAGACTGACACTACTGTGTATCCATCATTTCACCTGATAACCTACATCTAAAGTGCCAAACACAGCTCCATATGGGCTGAGCAAAGCACTAAATCGCCATGGCACAAACTGAGAGTTCTCCGTCAAGCTCTACCAGACCAGACATGGACCTCAAGATATCTGAGAAGCATCCTCATATAGAGGCACTGCCAGAGTCTCAAACAGCATCTCCCATTAGCGAGACTGAGTATCCCGAAGGAGGTAGGGAAGCATGGCTCGTCGTGGTCGGAGGCTGGTTCGGTCTCTTCTGCACCTTCGGCCTTGTAACATGCGTCGGTGTATTTGTCGAGTATTACCAGACTGGCCCTCTAGGAGACTACAGTCCCAGCACCATTAGCTGGATCACGAGTCTACAGGTCTTCTTCCAGGTCGGCGGATCAGCTGTCGTAAGTCTCGCGTCTTCAATCCTCTGCTATCAAGCTAACACCGCGTTTTGCAGTGGGGTCGTGTCTACGATTCATACGGCCCTCGATGGCTTCTCCTCATCGGCGCACCGGTATACGTCTTCGGCATAATGATGCTTTCTTTATCAACTCAATATTACCAGGTCCTCCTCTCCCAGGCATTGCTAAGCTCCATGGGCTCTGGCGCCGTCTTCACAGCCTCGCTTACATCGACAACGTCATGGTTCAGGAAGAAGCGTGGAACCGTATTTGGCATCGTCAACTCGGGATCCTCAGCCGGTGGTATAGTACTCCCAATCATGTTATCTCGTCTCTTCAAGAGTATCGGCTTTGGCTGGACTTTGAGAGCTGTCGGACTCATGTTCTTGGCTTTCATGGCAATTTCGTGCGTGCTGATCAAATCACGAACACCGCCGAAGCCTCGTCCTTTCGCGTTATCAGATTATCAGCGCTGTTTCAAAGAGCCGGTCATGCTGTTGACCATGCTTGGCGGCTTTCTCTTCTTTTGGGGAATGTTTCTGCCATTGAACTACATCATCATCCAGGCAAAGGCGAGCGGCGTTTCGTCTGACCTTGTCCCTTATCTTTTGCCACTCATCAACGGTATCAGCCTGATCGGTCGTCTTACATCAGGTGCACTAGCAGATGTCATCGGTCAGTTCAACTGTATGTTAATAATTACTGCATTCACGAGCATCTTGACTCTGGTGCTTTGGATCCCGGGCAGCCAGAGCACAGCAGCTATTATGGCATATGCCGTTGCTTTTGGTTACGGCTCAGGTGGCTACGTGTCGATATTTCCTGGCTGCGTCGGACAGATCAGCCCAATCGAAGAGATTGGTACACGGATCGGACTTGCGTCACTTGTAAACGCATTCGGGGCCTTGACGGGTAGTCCACTTGGTGGTGCGCTGATCTCGGATAAAGGCGGGAGTGGGAATAGCTTCATGGGCTTGCAATTGTTTTGCGGCTGTACTATGATTGCTTCAGTATTTGCATATGGGACTGCACGGTATCTCCAGGCTGGTTTCAAATGGACCAAAGTTTAGATCTGTATTAAGAGTTTCTCTGACAAGGCATATAGTTATTAGCTTCGTATCTTTTATCTTTTGATCAAAGACATTATTGCTATTTTCACATTCTATTACTCGGTATCTTATTCTATAACTATAAAGCTCTCAAAGGTCTGCTGTCTGCAGGTTCAACACTCCCTTGTAGCGTATCATAGACAGGCGGTAGTACCTCGGATAGCGTTCACTGTGAAAAGCTTTTATTAGCTAGCACGATTCGCTTGACGATGGCTATTGGAGAATTGTTTTAATACCTTAAGATTTAACCAGAGGACAAGAACACTGATATACCAGACGACACTATCTAATAGGAAGTAACGCTATTAGGGAAGCATCCCGCGATTAATTGTGAATCGCATACATGCCAATCACCTAGGTTGAAGTATTGGAGGTGAAATATATATTGAAAGGTAGTGTTAAAGGAATAAACACAACTCCCTCCAGCCTGGACTATTTGTACATATTAAGGAAGCTCAGGAGCATCGTCCTTGGGCTCCCAGCCAAACATCATCAGACACTTCACAACACCGCTAACAACAAAAAGCATCACTCGCAGACCAATAAGTATCCCACGTCCAGTCCAACTATCCAAGTCCGGTAACTATTGAATAGTCAGCCCAAGCCATCACTCTACGAAAGGGTTTCATACCTGTTGATTGCTGCTCTTCCTAACCCACTCAAAAGCCCTCGGCATCATAGCCTTCTCATATATCGCCAACTGGTCACCGACTTGCTCATCAGTCACACTTCCATTTCCATTCTTCAACTTTGCAAGTTCGAGTAGTGGACCAAGTGCATCAGCTGTATCGTGGATTGCGTTATTAGCTCCCATTCCTCTAGACGGAAGCATAGGGTGTATGGAATCTCCGATGAGCCAAACTCGCGGATTGGCAATGCTTGAGTCTGAACTGTTCTCACTCTTAGACAAGAGCTGTCGTCTCCAGTCAATGGGCGTGTCGTTATTCGCATATCGCCAAGGTGTCGTCATGATAGCCTCATCATCGACAGCATCAACCAGTTTGTGAAAGTCAGGATGGAAGCCAGCCTCTGTGAGCTTCTTCTTCATTAACCCTTTCTTGTCTTTGACTTCGGGCAGCTCGGCTGCTTCAGGTCCTGTTGTCCATTTCATTCCGAGGAACAGAGAAGCTTCACCCTCGTCGTAGTTCTTGGGCTTGAGGATATCCGTGTGATCGGTGTTAGGAGACGATAAGGCTTCTGGTAGATATACAGCGGCAAATACCGTGGCCTTGGAGTTGCCGGTATAGATCGTGCCTTTCTCCAAAGGTTGTCGCGGTAATGTCTGTAGTACAGACCATGGTAAATGGCATTTGCCCAGGTAGCCACCATGTCCAGGCGTCACCTCGGTGATGATGTTGTTCAGTCCAATTTGCTTGTTGATACGACTTCCGCTTCCCTCTGCAGATATGAGTACATCGTAGTCGTGATGAGTATCGTCACTGAAGTAAACCCTGATGCTGCTTTGCCCAGCCACCTTTCCTTCAAGTACTTCAAACCTAACATACTTCTTACCAAACTGGATACAATCATTCTCCTGTAGTGGCTTCTGGAGAAAGCTTCGAAGTCTCGTTCGTGCAATTGGAGCGCTCTTCTCATAAATTGGAGCTTTGCTCAAGTCAACCAAGACCTTCAAGTCAGATGGGCCGAAGATGCAAGGCGCAGACGACACAACTCCTCCTGACTTGCCAAAGCAGAGGAGGAGGCTTTTGTATTGTTCTTCGGTCAAACAGGCTTCAAAGCCAATAAGTGCGTGAGACCCAAGGCGAATTTGGTATCCTCCCCGTTCTGAACCAGCTTCATCGCGTTCGAAGACGGTTACGTCGATTTGACCGTCGGCTTTGTTGATGAGGCCATTTGCTAGACATGCGCCGGCGAGGCCACCGCCAATTATTACAACTTTGAGAGGAGCCATTATGAGACTACCAGTCTAATGCTGTTGTTGGTGAAGTGAGATAGTTTGTGACAGTAACAAATGGTCTGGGGATCCGTACAGCTTATATGAACCTCTGCAAAGTTAACGAGTTAAAAAGAAGATGATCGCTAGTAGTAATTAATGCTGTCTATGGATATTCGAGGTCAAACCTAGACCTATTATGGGATCTCCGGGCTACTATAGGATAACTGTAGCCTATAAGGTTAAGCTTTAGGCTATAAATATAGATAATAAATAACAATATAATATTTTTTTTTTTCTTAATATAAGCTTTTACCTATAAGTTTTTGTAATAACAAATAAATCTTATTATAAGCCGTAAGGTATTATAAAGGAAAAAGACTAAAAGGTATATAAAGAAATATAACTTTAAGTTTATATTTTTATATA